>PVJI01014074.1:0-45454 GCA_004026765.1 Micronycteris hirsuta
ATAAAACTATGAACACACAAAAGACAAATTTAATGGAATGCTCAGAAAATGCATTGGAATTCCCTTCCTCCTCCTCCTCCTCCTTTCCTGAAAAATAGCACTGCGTTCACACTGAGGGCTTGCATTTGTGTCCCCCCTTTCTCTGTGGAAGACCCAGCACTTCATAGTAACTGACTCCACACAAGTGGGAAAGAAGCAAAAACTGTCCCTCTCATTTCACAGATGGATCTACTGAGGTCCAGGGAAGTTTTTAATTAGCATAATAAAAAAACGTGCTGTGGGAAGTTAATATCAGACTGGAAGTGTGTCCATGGCGCTCATCTTAAAACCCTGGTACAGAGGGTGCCTCTCAAAAGAGTAAATATTCAAAGAAAAGATTTATTTCCTGGAGCGTACCACTCAGAGTAGCGTGGCAGATAATTTCCAGTCCCCCAGCCTGTCTAAACCAGGAAGCCCCAGCAGAGCTTGGGTGACAGAGGCGCTCAACCAGAGGGGCCCGCATCCCTAGGCTTGCGACCAGCAGCCATTTCTTCTCCGTTCAGTGGGGTGGGGTGGGTCTTCCTTTGTTTCTTTCTTTTCATCTCCCCAAAGGTTGCCAGATTCCTGTCTTTCTCATCATAGAACTCGTCCTCAATGAGACTGCACCAGGTCCTCAAGTGGGACAGGAAAGACTGATCTAAACCCAATGCTACTAGTAGCAGCAGCATTTCTGAGTCAAAAGCTTTTGGGGAGTTGGGTTTTCTGAAGATAAATTTTGATGAGTGTTTAGGAAGCAAATAGCTGTAATTCTGCCCATGAGTAGAAAAGAGTAAACTTTTTAAAGGCAGCTCTTAAGGTATCTGGCTTTGGAGTCAAGCTGGCTGGAGCTTGCAGGCTTAGCCCATTCACTCTGCTGCCTCTCGTCCAGGAGACCTTGGGCAAGTCACTTAACTTCCCTGGGCCTGTATTTCTTAGCCTTTACAATTGTAAAAGATTACATTACATGTATTATAATCATGATAACACTTAAAGGCTGTTGTGAAAATTAAAATGAAATAAGGATGTGTAAAGAGCTTTACAAACCAGGGAAGGTGATATACAGGTTAATGGTTTACTTTGACAAAGAGGGGGCAATTTACACAGTCTTATTTTGACAAAGTCGAATTAGAATGTACTATTGAAAGATAAGCCATAGCTACTCATGATGTTTCTGGGTTTCTCACTGACTCATGGCCTAGGATTCTGGTTTTGAGATCTATGCTCCTGATGTCAAAATTCATATTTGATGGAGAAGAGCATGAGATGCACAACCAACATCCTAAAAGTAAGTAGACTCTATTCTAGACCCTGAACTCCACTGGACTCTTTCCCCTCTGAAATCAAGGGAAGATACTTGCTCCCTGGCAAGGGGGCAAAGTGGGCTGCTGACCAGCCGGCACAGGCGAAGACCTTAGCTTCCCGGCACCAAAGGGTGTCGAACCAATTCCAGATGTTGTGAAGGTTTTGATTCCCTTCCAAATGACTGGGAAGGACACCAAGATTCTTCCTCCGAGATCTGCAAACAGGCCATTGAGCAGATTAATGTTTACTACAGACAGTGGGAAGAGTGACGGGGCAGAACCAACTTCTAAATGCACAGGCCCTGAGCCAAAAGTGAGCTTGCTGGATGATTTAGGCAAGTCACTTAACTTCTCTGGGTCTCCATTTTCTCATCTGTCGATGCGGTAGTTGAACTACATGATCTTTAATTTCCCTTCTAGTTCGTTGATCAGCGGCTCCTTGCCCTGCTTTCTAGCTGTCAAACCAAACCTCCTCTTTCTAAGCAACAGGCTGCCAGATCTATTTCTTGCTGTACAAAGTCTACTGTAGCTCACAATCAAAGGTAACCACCTGAAACTTTTTCCTTTTTGCCTTTAAATCCAAAGAAGAAAGAAGGCAGTGCCCACAAAAGGTTATATAAGTAAAAGATACACTTCTTTTGGGTGATATTTTAAAATTATCTGGGCTAGAGAAAAATGGTACCTTTTGAAAAGTTGCAAGACTCCTTATATTATATTTCACCTAGATCACACACACATACAGATTTATTTCCAGGTAATGCTTTAATTTTTCACTTAGCAGTATGACAGCAGTTTTATATTGCCAATTAATACTCTTAAAACTAAGAGGAAAAATCTGCCCAAATATCCTACCCCAAGTAGGGTTTCTCATATAGCAAGACTGCCTGACTCTATTTAGTCAACCATGTTTCAAAGGAAATGTAATGAAAATACCACAAATTTATCACTGTCACGGTTATCAGTAGTTTCAAAGTTATAGTCACCACAGAGCAGAGCACTTCAGGAATGTAATCTGATATTTTCAATCAGTGCCAAATCTTGGACCAATTAAACTTCCTTGATGGACTTCTTATTGCCTCTTGGTTTCTAGGCAATTGTCCGGATTCCAAGTTTATTTTAACTTTTTTGGGGGAGGTTAAGAAATGACATCTTTCTTCTTCCCTAGACATGCCAACTGATAAACCAGCATTTCCAGAGGCCCTGCCTTCTGGAACAGTCCCTAGCTACAGAGACGCCCTCTGCCACTTTGCCAGTGTTCTGCCCGGGAGTCTTCTCCTGCCCTCTTTCAAAGTGAAATAATTGCTGGGAAAGACATACTTTCAACATGGAAAACTTCTGCGTGAGAGTAAAAAGCAAAAAGAAAACAAACACAACATAGAATACTTAAAATGCAGCGAAGTTTTTCTTTTTTTCTTCTTTTTTGTTTTAAAATATGCCAATGTTTCCACATTTCAAGTGAGTTTGTATGGCAGGGACGGGGAGACATACCAAATGATGATTGGCCGAATCTTTAATTGGCGACTAGCCCTGAGTCTACACTAGCCCCACACATGGACTTAGTTTAATTCCTAGAAAAGGAGGGCTCCCCCTCTGAAGGCCTTCATAATAAGACTTATTCTTGCTCCTCACAAGATGCCTGAGTTTAATAAGATGCTCACTGGTTGAGCTGTGAGGTCCTGGGGAAATGGCCTAACCTCTCTGAGCCTTTATTTTCTTCTCTATAAAATGGAAATAGAATTCTGTGTGCTAAGTTTATAGTAAGACTTCACTGAGAGAATTCACATGGGACACCCAGCACAGTGTCCCTATAAACACCTAGCCTCTCTCCACGAACGCTTTTTCTAATGGCAGACACTTTGCGTTGGATAAACAGAGAGATATCCTGTGGGCGAAGACAGGCATGCCCATCAACATGGTTAAACAGGTGCATAACCTGGTAAACAGGTGCATAACCTGGTAAATGAGTGTTTGAAAGCTCAGAGAGAACTTTCAAAATAAAATCTGGAACATGTAACCTCCTTCTGCCATATTCTCAATGAGCATCCTGCAAAGAAGAATGCTTTCTCCTGGGTCCACTTGCTGCTACCTGTACTTGCTTTTGACTTCCTCATTGTAAGGAACTAGTAGTTAAAACAGCACTTTAAATGCACCGCATGAACACTAGCTAAGGAACAAGGCCCAACATTCAGGCTCTTCTGTTTTTAATGGTTAACAATTGTTTCATGAAGAAAAAATATCACTTTGTGCCGGCCCTGTGTCTCCCCTGCCCCCAGTCCCGAGTTGTCCCCTGAACTTGCTCCACCGTCAAGGAGAGAATCTATGCAGGAGGCGAATCAGGAACACAGCTGAGAAGGGCCTCACCAAACAAAATGTTACAAAACAATGTCCTTGTCTAGGACAAAAGAGCTATTAATGATAATCAGTACATATTACTGAAAGTGCTCCAAGTAATCTCTGGACTTTGTTTCAAAAATTCTTAATGGACACTAATGTTTAGAGTTCACTCAAAAGAGAAATAAATGATGTGCCAGGGTTGCAGGGACCAAGGACAACACGCAGAAGGCATCACAGCATTAGCAGTGTTACAACAATCAAACATTTTGTAATTGCATAAAAAGCCTTTAGAAATCATTTAGAAATACTAATTATGAAGATAAATAATACTTTCATGTGAGCTTTCTTTTATATTTGAGCCTAGGTTGAGCTGTTTTAGTAACAATATTCCAGCTCTTATACCAATCAAGGTGCTTTTTACAATATAAAAAATTCTATTTTCATTTGAAAAATGGTCATGGGTATTAATAAGAGGAATTTTTTTTTTTGCTCTTCGAATTAAAATTTTTTTTGTGTTGTGATTGTCCTCCATGCCTAGGTCACATGTCCTGACATTGGTACCTAGAATTATCTTTTAATTTTGGACAGGCCGGCCAGAGCTCTACACTCTTTCAAGCCCTGCCTTTACCTTTGATGGACTAGTTCCAAGGACAGAACCTTATCCCTGGTCCCCCAGCAAAGTCAATATGAAGAGCCATCAGTTTAGCCTAGAAAGAAATTTTGAGACTCAATTTATTTGGGAAACATCCATCTTGTCTTTTAGAGCTTACTATTCAATGCATTATGAAAAGTTCAGACCTAAGAAGGGCAATTTCTCCTCTTAAGGCTTGCTGGTGCCAAATACTTGATTAGCACTAATGGACAGTAAGAACAATATGAATCCTTCTTCTTTCAAATTGATTTACTATTTCCAGTCTCTATATTGAAAATGGAGCTACCCATTAGATATTACTTGGGTGACTTATATGTGATCTTGGAGCTCTGAGCAGCGATGTGAGAAATGACAACTATCAACACTTCCAGGTTAGCCTTTTAGAATTGAGGAGTTTTATAAGAAATTGTACAACTCAGGTCGAAATTAGCAGCTCTTACCACACTTTTCCCGGAAACACTTTACTTTATGTACCTCTGAAATCTGTTGAAATTGTTTATCTTTGCCGCGAACAGGGGCAGGTACCGACTTGAACTGTCTGTAGGTGACTTGCCTGGATGTTGTCAGACACATGGCTGTAGCTGCCATCTACAAATGCAAAGCTACCAGAACTGGTTGGGTGAGGATGACCCAAAGATAATAGAGCTGCGGCCCCAAAGCAAGTCAGACGCGATGGACATTTTCATACCTCATGGAGCATGGATCCTGGTCAGCATACCAGGTCAAGACAAGTCATCACTAAAGCAATTTCACCTGGTCTGCAGCTGTCCCCAGACCAAAAGCTGCTCCTGATGGGAGAAGCATGGACGTTCCAGGGAGATCGAGGTTATGGCGAAGGAGAAAGCAATCCAGGGACTCACTTACGCCCTGAATTGTCGAGAGAGGAGAGGGAACTTGCTGAAGTGGAAACGATCGGAATTTGGTTCTAAGTTTGGGGAAATTGAGTTCCACCGTCAGAATCAGGACAAACACTCGAAGCCCCAGGATCCAGTGGGCTAGCAAATAAATATGTAGAAGGGGAGAGGTAGCTTTAATTATTCCTTAACACATAGCATACCACAAGTCTTTAAAGGATTTCTAAAAATTATTATCAACTCGAAGAAGAAAGAAGAATTAAATCTTCAATTAAATATGTATTTGTGGCCTCTTTACTATCCCCTGAGGACAGAATTACAGCAGTGTGTCTGGACTGGGCCCTCCTGGGTGACAATTCAAGAAGAGAAAGCAGCCACCAAGCTCTTCCCTTTGCATTTACAGAGTTTATTGAGCATGACAATTATTACATTACATAACTATTTTCCATATGAGATTTAGAGTCAGGAAACCTGTATTCCAGTCTGAGCTCCGTCACTTGCCAGCTATATGAGTTTGGCCAAAATCATCTCTCTGAGCCTCAGTTTCCTCATCTTCAAAGAAGGGAAAATATTTTCTTGTTCAATTCAACCACTAGAAATGTAGTCTTTAGAATCTCATTATAGGTATACTCAGAAAGGTTCTCCTCATAGCATTGCTTCTATCAGCAAAACAGTAGGGAGGAATGACCCAGATGTCAGCAGTACAGGATGAGTTAAATAAACCATGGCATGTCTACATAATGGAATACTCCACCATCATTAAACTAATGAAAACTTAATTGCACAGAAAAGATGTTCTAGCTGTCCTAAGAGGAAAACACATTCAAAACATATACACCAATATTCCATTCAGATCTCTGCTCAAAGGTCGCTCCCTCCCAGGATGTTCCCGGGTCGGTTTACCTAGAATTGCGCCCCCACCCGTTCTCCACTTTGTTTTACTTTCCTCAACAGTGCTTTCCCCGTGACATTCTATTGAGGAGTTGTATGTCTTTTCAGCAATGCTATCTCTTAAAGTTGGGCACTTCATGTTCCTGGATTATTGCTGCATTTTCAGTGCTTGGAACATTACCTGGCACATAGTAGGAGCTCAAGAAAATTTGTCAAATAAATAAATGAATGGCTCCCCAAAGTTGTGCAGCTAGTCTACCGATGGTGACCTCAAAGCCCAGTGCTCTAGACGTGTACAGAGAACACAGGGGGAACATAGATGGTGAGGCAAATGCTTGATGGGACGGTGTGGGGCAGAGAAGGTAAGGTTTGCACAGGTGAAGAGAAACACAGAAAAAGAAGGCTACATATAAAAGTGAGAGGGGAGAGAACACACCCCCACCCCAGGACCCCCAGGTCAGGCAAGCAATAGAAAAGTTAAAATGGCACTTTTAAACACTTCTGATAAAATCAATTTGGTCATTACCAGAGCCGAACACAGGGCACAGAGGCCTCATCTGTTAGAAAGAGCTTTATGATCTTGTTACCGGATCCCCGACACAGAAGCTGTAGAGGTTATAACCCAACTTGTAAAGCTAATCTCACATTGGCTCTGGCATAATAAAGAACCTACAGAAAAATTCCCTATTAGCCATATGCTCTAGCAAGAAGAAGACCTTGCATGACTTCTCTACGTGGCAATTTAGAATAGTTTAACCCTCCCATTGCTGAGACTGAGAAAGCTGTTCGGAAAACAGCGACTGCAGCACTCAGGGTTCTTAGCTACAACAGCTTAGAGGCTGACTTGTGTTCCGCAATGCCCCTTCTCTACAGAGTGATTTAAAAATTAAAGTCAGGATGCCATTGCCACTGAATTATGCTGGGACGAAAAGCCAAACTTAGTTTATTTTTATTTTTATTTTTTATAGATAGCTCTGTTTTCTATTTGTATACCCCAGATTTTAAATCCTTGGAGGAGGAGGAGGAGGAGGATTATGACTGTTTGATTTGTGAGTTTGGGGTCATTCTTCTTAAATAGAATACGTAGCATCCTTTCTTGATTCACACTCTTCTGGACCACACGGTCCAGGTCATGTCTGTGAGAGCAGAACAGAAAGGGAAAGGGAGTTTATAACACATGACAAGTCCAGGAAACAAAACAAAATAACAATTACAAAAGCCCTGAATGGCCTTGGAAAGAAAACAGGGGAGAATGGGAGTGTGGCAGGCACTGAACTGCATAATGAAATACGAAATGTGTACGGATGGCATGATACTATGTCTGAGATTTGCCTTAGAATGCTTTGGCAAAGGAAAAAAAATGATAGATGAAGCAAGAGGGGCAAAATCTTGAAAAGCCTTCAATCTGGATGTTGGGTGTACAGGAATTCATTGCATTGCTGCCTCTTTTTGTGTGTATGTTTGACATTTTCATAATAAAAGGTCCTTACTGGCTGGAAAGGCTTTTTAAAAGAGGCTCGGTCCCCCTCGCATTAAGCGTGCGGGTGATTCTGACCATGTGTGTGGCATGTCTTACTGAAGAAAGCGTTTCTCACTAGAGTAGGTCTGAATGCTTTGAAGAGCAGATACCTACAGAATATACGTATTTAGCCACTCATCTTCTTTTATTTATGAAAATAAATATTAAATATCTTTTATTCCTCCTCCTTAGCACTGTAAATCTTTCCCATCATGACGTTGTCAGCTATATTTTAGGAACATAACCTCATTGGTTTGTGAGGGAGTACTGGAATTGGTACGGCCATGTGAAGGAAGCATGCAGTAGAAAGTAAGTCAGACCTGACTTTGAACCCCACTTTCCCCTCCCCCGGCCCTCTGCCATCTTTTTACTACAGTTTTAATGGGTCTGCCCTCTTGGATAATCTTCTGCTCGGCTCTCTTTGTTCTCAGCAGCCCGTGTTTTGTTGACTGGATAAAAGTCCCATCAGTGGTATATAATAGCAGCCACTCTTGAAAGCAGGCCACCTTACTATATAGAAACCTGAACGGAATCAGACGTCCCTTGGTTAATGATCCCAAACAAGAACCTGAGAAATCCTGGCTACCCTCTTAAGTGGTTATTTTTAAGGCAGAGGGTTACTTTTAACTCGCCGTTCAGCCCCTTTGCAGGTAATTTCAATTCATCATTCAGAATAGCAATCTGATCCTCATTCAAACAAGATGTAGCATTTCCCCATCAGTTGTGTGTGCGTGTGTGTGTGTGTGTGTCCTACATTTTTAATCACTAGATTATTCAAGGACAATTTGCTGTTAACCATTGTAACGGCATATTCACTGGTGCACAGATGACAGCATGTTTTCAACCTAACTTCTGATTTCCTCATCTCCCTCTGTGGAATAAGCAGTGAAGATATTAAGCTATTTTTCAGCAAGGAAACTGAGTGTCAGAAAGGTGCAGGGGCATGTTCAAGGTCACCTGGCCCCCACGTGGCAGAGCTGGGGCCAGGGTTCAGTCAGTCACATTTTCTGCGGTTGCAGTTATTTCCTCCTCCGGCTGAATCCTTTAAGTGCTCCTTTCCAAGCTCACACCAAAAGCCGAAGGCATCCAGCAAAAATGATCAGAGATGAACATCTGTATCCCGGCTCAAAGACCCCGCGGTCTCCCCTCTCTTCCACCAGTGTCAATTCTTTCACTAATAGGCTCTCCCAGCTCTACCTGCTGGCTGTCCTTTCTCATTTCGTGCAGTTTAGATAGTGTACTGCTGCACAAGTAAGCGCCTCTCTGTTCTACCCCCTTGTATTTATAAGAAAGATACGGGAGGGGACTGGTCCAAGCCTTGGACACTCTTAGCTGTCAGGGTAAGAGATTGGACTCCCATGGTATTATCCAAGCACAGTGGAGCCACTCTGCCACACAGAACCACGCGCTCCGCTCTCTGACCTTTCACCCACGCAAGGTAAAGACAGCACTCTCAATGCCTTGATGAATTTGCAAATCAGCCCCTATCCAGGGAGGTAGCTTTATTTCCCTCTAATTTCAGAGCTGTCGCTAATTTGAGCCCAGAGCCAAAGGAAAGCTAGAAACCACTCAAACATCTTATTAATGAACAATGTATCAACAATCTGATCTCTCAGCTCAAAGTGGAATTTGTTCAAGTATAAAAATTGAGACTCCCATACATATGGCCTCCCGTTGGCTGTGTGGTTGTTTGTTCTCTCCCTGCCCCGTGTTGTCAGGCACTATGTTAGATGATGGGACTGTAACAGCCAACACGATAGCCATAGCCCCTATTCTCATGCTGCCGAGAGAGTATCAGCCGAAGCCTCAACTGCTGACCCAAATTCCATTCTGCCCGTCCACTTTGCACCAGCCCCAGTCACGGTCCTAGAAGTCATCTCTTCTCCCTAGTGAAGCCCAAATACTCCTCTTGATATCCCTGAGCTTCAAGAGCAAAACTTGTTTGAAGGGCACTGAAAAAAATGCAGCTATGTTAATTTAGCCCACCCCTTAGTACATTCCCTTTGCATCCCTGGCCTATGGAGGCCCTGGGGACGTTTTCCAGGTGCCCATGTTCATTAAGAAATATACATGACAGGGATCTCTTCTTGCTTATATATTTCCCCCTATAAACATCTTGATATTTTATTTGCATTTTAAAAGACCCTTGTACATGATCTAAATACTCCAAATAATTCTTACAACTGTTATATGAGGATGATCCACCGTAATTCTGTTGTCTTTATTTGCACAAATGAAACCTGTGCCTCAGTTTCCAAGGTAACAGCACAAATAAAACAAGCCACCCCCCTGATGCCAATAGGGTAGAGACAGGATGGCTTTGAACTCAGATACGACAAAGCTTTCAGCCAACTCAGCATCCGCCTGGTGTCACTTATTGAAGTGTGCTTTTAAAACGGCTATAAGAGGTACACAGATGAAACAAGGAAACTTTAAGGATTTTAGTTCCAGCAAATGAAGGCAGAAGTGACTAATCAGAATGAATGCGACTAATCAGGAGCGTCAATGTCAGGGCGAATCAGCCTCCGACATCGAGTGTGGCATCGAGTACTGCTTCTGCGACCGCTGTGCCTCAGATGAGCCGCCACACTGCAGAGAATCCTGACACCGTTTCGAAGCTGACACACGTCTTATTATTATTATGTATTATGCTGCAACTCTGAGCCTTACAGTAAGTCATCCTTTTATACAGTTTTAACAGTGACTGTAAAGTACTGCCACAAGTGGCACTGTCAACTTTTCTGTGAGGGCTACCTTTTCCTCATGGTGACATTCAAAGTACAGAGTCTCCTTCATCTAAAGGAGTTGTCCTATCAGCTCGCTAATGGGAACGATTCATTTAACCTGCACGCGAAGTGCAGCCAAGGAGTGGAGTAATTCGTACAGGATCCAGGGGAGACAGGCCTCCCACCGGGCCCCTCCGGACATTTGATTCATTGAGGAGAATTCCACTTTCTTTCCACTTAGGTTGACTTACAGGGGGGAAAAAAAAGGACATTCCAGAAAAATTAAGTTAACTCAATCCCCTCAAGCTGCTGGTGTGTATTATATAACAGCTCCCTGATTCCAGAAGGTAATGTACGGGAGGCCCGAATTACTCTGATTTCCTATCCTTCTAATGTCCCTTCCGGTCCCCTGTCCCCTTTTCCCAGTCCACTGCCTGGCCACATATGTCTCTGACAGCCCATGTGGCATGTATTCCTCATCTACTTGAATTATGTGGGATGTTTCTGCTTATACTGCCGTCTCCCCCCTTCATAAAATCCTTGCTTTACATGGCCCTCGCCTGCCACCTTTGACCCACTCACCATATAATGTTTGCAAAGCCAAAATTCTAGGAATAGCACCTGCAATCATTAATGTATTAGACGGTTGTTCCAAAATGACTAAATGCATGATTTCTGCTGCAGAAGAAAATGCTGAGGTGAAGCAAGAGCAAAGGTAAAGACCTGGTTTTCCTAAAATGGATACAGTGCTGGAGGCACTTAGATTCTCAAAGGACACAGTCGTGATTCCTCTGATCATTTTTCAGATCAACTTAATGAGTGGGAGAGGGTCCTCTCATTAAACTTACAGAACAGAAAAACAGTACTTGCATGTGGGGTAGGCAGCTGAAGCAAAAACACTGTTTCCTAGGATTCTCAAGGGGTTTTAACAGGGAAAAATTGAGAGCCTGCTTTCTGAAGGGGGTTTTATGTCCTGCCCTCACTCTTGACCGGCTGGCCCAATAAATAGGGGCAGAGATTTCTCAGCTCTGATGGACTTATAACAATTCCAATTGGTATGAATTGCTTTTTGTTGGATTTTGAGTAACTACCATATTACATATTTTACCTCTACTTATGACTTCCTTGAAAGATGACTAAATGTCAAACGAGTTGGAACAATAAACATCTAAGGAGCTACATCAACCCCAACATATTGTTTTTTCAAAAATCACAAGCTTAAATTAGATGCTATACATCCCGCACGCCTGCCCAAATGAAGCCTCCCCCTGCCCCAACCTTCTGGTGCAGCCAAAAATCCAAATAAGACCTTCCTAAGGAACTTTTACAAAATGGATGTTAAATGCAAACAAAACATCGGTTAACTAGCTGTTCTAACTGCCTCAAACTACAGAGTTGTCCACATTTGCTATTTCCTTCCAGAAAAGTTGGTTGACATCTGTCTACTTTCTGCTCACAAACACTAGAAACTTCAGATCCACTCACGCAGTATTTCTGCCTGTTCTGAATAAAATAAGGCCTGCTTTTGTGTTAATGAAATCAGGTCTGTTACTCAGTAGAATCTGTAGTCTAGGGTGACCCTAAAGAGACATAAATTTCTCACTTTTACACTTTCCTCAAATTTCACAAGTTATTTTGTTATTGCAAAATCCAGTGCTTTATAATAAATTTATAGGGTGCCTGGGGGGCTAGCCATTCATATCATATGGCACCTCATCCCCGGTTCCTTCGGGAGAGTTCTGCCTCTCAGTCAGCCACACACACTCAGTGTGCAGTTCCTGCGTGACAGGACAGACGGGGCTCCGGTGGGATTCTGCAGGCACACAGCATAGAAAAGCCTACAAAGTGAAAAGAATGCCGCTGCCCTCCTGAAGCAGGATCGCCGAGGCAAGCTGGAAGAATGCTGTCGTGTTTGTAGTCCTGAAGTGATTACGCCTTTTATTGTAGAAACTGGTATAAAGTACTGGTTTCAAGCGATTTTTTTTTTATATACTCGGTGCTGAGACAGAGGTGTGACCCCTTCTTTCTTTCCAGAAGCATCAGCAGCCACAGTCACACATCAAGGAGGGGAGGATGCTGAGGGAGCAGTTGCCCATTGTGCAATGATTTAAATAACTTAAATCATTATAAGTTAAAAACAGCAAAAAGCCTGACTAAAGGCTGATTTGGTTTTGACTGTTACCACGGACTGTCAATTCTAAGCAATGTCAGTGATAAAATATTCCTCTCCACATAGGCCAGACACTCCCCCTCTGTCTGCAAACTATTTTACCTGCCGCTGTGAAAGCATTCCAATATCTTCCATTTAAGAAATTTCATCATTTTAGAAAATGAAAATAATACCTGGTTACTGCAGAACATCTATACAAATTTTAAAAATTAGAGTATTATAAATTCCCATTAATTCCACCAATTATTGATCATCATAGCCTTTTACGCCATTTCCATTTTTTGGTTATTAAAAATAAGTCTACTATAAATATCCTTATTATTTATATCTTTGTTGGCATTCACAATTAAAAAATATTATATTTCAAAAGTATAGCTTTTTAAAATAATTGAATATATACCTCTAAAGTGCCCTGTATAAAATATTTATCTATTCATAATTCTGGGAACAGTGTGTGCCCTCACCAACACTAACACTGTCATGAAAAACAAATCCCAAAACCGAAGTCACTAAAAAGGGATCTTCTTTTAATATATCGTTCTTTGTTTACTTATGAGATTGTTTTAAGTTTACTGACTTTTGTATTTCCTCTTTGATTAATTGCCTACTCATAATCTCTGCTCATTTTTATATTATGTTATTAGTCTTATACTTGCCAATTTATAATAATTCTGTAGAATTAATCATATGTTGCTTTTTTCCTTCTAAATTTTGTTTAAAATTTTTCCCCCACATACACAAATTAAAAAATTATTTTACTTCAGGGGGTAGGATCAAATCAAATCTAGTTAGTCTTTTACTTATGAATTCTGCCTTGCCTAAAGACTGGACCAAAAACATATTCACCTACATTTTAAAAATACTTTTATAATTTTATTCTTCATAAGTAACTTAAAAATTGAAATGGAATTTATCTCTTTTTCTTTCTTAAGCTTTGCTTGTAGAAAAATTGTTCCACCCCACTCCTTAATATTCGAGTCCAAACAACATAACTGTCTTATGTCTTCCTTTGCTTTTTTCCCAAATGAGGTATGTCACTGTGTCTGTCATGTCAGAAAAAAATCAAGAATATCATAAGGCTTGCAGCCAAACTCTAGCCCAAAAACTTTGTGTAGAATTTGAGTCAACACATTCCTTCTTAAGAAAATGAGGCCAACATTAGGATTTGGAGCATCCATTTTTTTCTTTTTTCTTTTAAAGATTTTATTTATTTATTTTTAGAGAGAGGGGGAAGGAAAGAGGGAGAGAAACATCACTGAGTGGTTGCTTCTCATGCACCCCCTCCTGGGGGTCTGGCCCACAACCCAGGCATGTGCCCTGACTGGGAATCCAACCTACAACCCTTCGGTTTGCAGGCCAGCACTCAGTCCACTGAGCCACACCAGCCAGGGCTGGAGCATCCATTTCTTAAATTCGTTTTACTGAGTGAACCTGGGCATGTTTCCTGATTTCTTTGCAAAATGGGAATTATAACAAGAGAAGCATAGAACTACAGTACCGATGCTTAGTGCTCTCTGTAACAGATCACTGGCATAATAGAAAGTTTCATTTTTATCCTTAGTATATTTAGGATTTGCCTGCAATGAAAACTACTGGTGATATTTTAATACTTAGCAATAGTTTTTCAATTTGAGTTGATTCTATTAAAAAGGCCCTGTTTATGTGCTGTTTACTCAAGTTCGTTTAATTAGAATTATATTCCAGAAGCTAAGAGTGCTCCATTCACTGATTTCACACAAAGTACATGCATAGAACATGATGTGCACTCCAGATGCTATTCTATGAGCTGATCTGCTTTTTGTCCAGAAGGAAAGCCAGGGAGGTCACAGAGACAGGAAGGAGTTTGCAGAGTGGGCTGCTCTGCCCAGATATGGGAATTGTGCTCATTAGGAGAAATAGGAGGAGCAGGTTGGGGAGGCAGGGGCTGGGGAAGCACATATTTTATGAAAAAACTAGCACATGGGAAGAACAATGTGCACAGTGGGCATCAAATGGTATTCGAATTAACAATTTCCCACTCTATTCAAAGTGTGTAAAGTACAGCAACCCCTCCTTCTTAGCCCCCTTTACCGGGACAATTGCCAGCAAGGACGTATTGCAGAACACGATTTTAGGCAGCAATGTGTTCCTTAAGAGAAGATAAAATCTACTATAAGAAAAGAGGAGCAGGATGGTTGACCTTGATCCTATTTGACCACAGCCCCAGTCCCTGGGGTCTTGAGATTTGCAGAAGCTGGAGGAAGCAGAGTCCATGTGTTGATGCATAAGGGAAATCTCTCATTCCACTCACAGAGAAGAGGGAAACTTTCAACTCCTTCCTTAAGGATGTGGGAACTGAGGATACTGTAGAGTCATTCTCTACTTGGTGAGGAGGGGAAAGAACAGCCCAGGAGACAAAACAAGGAAGAAAGTCAGGAATCTTTTCCCTGATGTATTTCACCAGTGATAAACATTTTCTTCATATAATGCTGAAGAAAGGCAACTGGTTTCTTAGCCCGTACAGCTTCTCCAAGTGTTCATGACCTTAAAGACCTCTGAGCTTTTTGGTCTTCTGTTCCCTCTGCCGGGAATGCTCTTCATTTTCTCCTCCCTTCCCCCATTTATCCTTCAAGATTCTTTGCAGGCTTTACTTGGTCATCACACCCAGGCTGTGGCTGTTTCTCCCATTTTCACCCTTAACCTGGCCTGCTGTGGTCTGTTGTGAGTATGGTCAGAGCTCACGGGCACTGGGGGAAGGAAAGGGCAGGGATACATGAGGCCTGTCCAGAAGGAATCCAGTCATGTAATATTAAAAATAGAGACATTTATTGGAGAAGATACAAGAAACATTGTACACAGGACAATTACACCTCAGTCCCCTTCAAAGTAGGCATCTTGGGACCTCACACAGTTCTCCCAATCACCATCAGCTGCCCTATCATATTTTCCTGAATCTCATCAATGATCTGAAATATCTTCCCAAAGGTGATTTCAGTTTTGGGAAGAGCCAGAAATCACAAGGTGTGAAATCTGGGCTGTAGGGGGGCCGAGTCACCTGGCTGATTTGATGTTTCACCAAAAAACTCTGCATGAGACACAACACATGAATGGGCACATTGTCACGATGAAGCTGCCAATCACCAGTTGCCCATAGCCATGGCTTCTGAATCATCCAAATAGATTCCATGGAGGAATGTTCAAGCTTAACACAAAATGTGATGCAGATTCACTGCTTTCCTCACTCAGTCATTTTCAATGCGACAGCCACACAGTACACAAGCTCACTTAAACGTGTCTAACGCCCCTTCACTAGTACAGTGAAGTCATCCTGATTCACACACGTGCATTCCAGTCCACTCTCCTCGGCTGCCAGGTTACACTGATGTCACACAAACCATTTTTGTTTACTAACTATGGCTGGACTTTTTCCTGACAGACCTCATATTTCATTCACAAGCCCATGTGAAGGTCTACAACCACCCTAAGAAGGAGCACCTTTTCTAAATTTCCCTGGAGGTTGCCTTTTCCGCGCTTACCATTCTTACAGCTCTCACCCTGCGTTATTTTTGTTTATTTAGCTGTCTGTGCACACACCCCATGCATAGTCTATCCCACAACATCCTCCCACCCAAGGATATAAAACATCACTCCTCCTAATGAAGTACAGGGACAATATCTCTTTTTCTGGATCCGGAACCCGTGCCATTGTGCCTGGGGCCCAGGAGTTCCTTAGGAAATCTCTCCTGCATATTTGCTGAATGAATAAAAAAATGAATGCCTTCAAGAAACATGTGGCTCTAAGCAAGCACCTTATCTCGCTGTAAGTACCATGACACATAATATGATGTCTCGTATGCGAAGTTTCTGAAGAGAGGGGGTTGGAGAAGTCAGGGTAAGTTTCACAGAGGACATGAGCTGGTATCACTGACTCACAGGGTCTGACAGAGTACTTCCAAATGGAGGTTCAGTTTTCTCACTTAGGGCAAAGTGGGTCCTATAATTGGTGAGCTCCTTCAGACGACTGGAATGCGATTTTTCTACGGTGCTATGTTTAACCTTCCTAGCTCAGTCTGTTTGGGAGGAAGCCCTCGCCTTCTGCAAGCCACCTCATTTGGAAAGGGGCCTTTTCTTTCTTGCCATTTTCATTCAAGATATCTGTGGCAGTGCTGCGGAATATTCCAATACGTCCTCTTGACCTCTATCCATAAACAGCCTTTCTCACAATGAGATGTTCTGAGTTTAGGAGCCTTGCTATTTTCAACAAAGAATTAATTGCAAAGTAATTAAGTTTAGAGCAGGGGAATAGATGAACCCTGTCTATCATAAAGGAGCAATGTGGACGGTGACATAATGAAGCAAGGAGACGATGCTTTAGATTAACACACACGCGCGCGTGTGCTCGCACACCACCTCTTTTCTAAAGCACACAAAAACCTTCCATCACTTATACTGACAAGATAAATCTAAGCTGCTTAAAGGAGCACTTAATTTTTTTTCTCATTAAGTCGCAGGGTTAAGGGCTTTTACCCTCCATGTCCATGGGTTAGGTTTTCACCTTGGAAAGTTCTCTGAGGCCGTAAATCCATTGATAAATATAGCACGAAGATGAGTTATAGGGACATGCATCTGAAAGCCAGTTGCATTGCTGGCCACATTCCCACTGGGCTTCACTTCCACCAACGAACATGGACGGAACAGAGAACACCAGAGTCACGCAAGTGTTCGCCCCTCTGTTGTGGAGCAAGCAAATCTGCAATTAATCAACAATAGATTGGGTGGGGGGCAGGTGGGGACAGCCACCAGCAGCCTAGCAGGTTTTACCACTAGAAGTAGGAGGCTTAATCTACTTAAGGGCAATTAAGTGGACGGTTGGCGCCACCCTAACATTTTCCCAACTGCTTCAGGGACTGAGAAGATGCCAGCTCACATCACGCATCCCTCCTGGTCAACGTGACGGAGACGGTGCTGGAGAAGTGCGATGGGACAATTTAAGGCGCATCCCCAGATGCCCCTGTATTTTGATGAAAGTAGTACATCTCCAAATACCACGTATTTGAGACCGAAAATAATAGTACCTGGGATTTAAGAAACACTTGAGCACTTAAAAGAAAGGGAAAAAGAGGAAAAAGGAAAGGAGGAAGGAAAAAAAAGGAAGAAGGTCTAGAAGGAAATTTATCAACATTTAACTGGGATAGTGTCTAATATTTTTCCTTCTTTATGCTTTCATATCTTTCTCAAATTTTTTTATGAGTATTATTTTACTTTTATACTGGGGACATTACCATGAACTTGATTTAGATAATTTAACAAAAGCTCTTTTTAAACACATCAGTTCTAATGAATCTGCTTTCAAAGCCCTCATTACCCTCAAGGAATTTTACCTGTAACTTTAGGCAACACAGCTGTGACAAAGATGGGTGACTCAAAACTTGAATGAAAAAAATACAAAATTAAGTATCCCCCCCCCCCAAAGTGTTTCCATTTTGGCTCCTTTGTGGTGTTTTTTCATGATTCCGGGTTGGAGATAAGTTGTGGGAGGGGCTATGTTAGTGCCTGGTTCTGTGGAAAACAGGGTGCTGCCCCCTCCTTCCATCACACCCATCCTAAGAGCAAACACAACCGACAAGCCCTACTGTGTACTGCCTCGGCGGCTCCCGCAGCTGCTGGAGGCACTCTGAGAGGGTGGGGCTGAGGAGGTTGAGATGCAAAAAATAAAAACCACCACCAGGGAGGGCTCTCTGGAGCAAAGTTTTCTGTCATCTCTTTTCTCCCTGCCCCAACAATCCACTGGTTTTAACGTGTATCCCTCCAAGAAGCATTAACCTTGTTCATGGAAAAGATAAAAGCTTGAACATGATGGCCAAGGATGCAATGGAAAGAATGAGGAGATAAAAACGAAGTTGCAGGGAATTCAAATACATAATCTAGGTCAGATGGGTGCTAATTCACAGAAAGCTGTATTAGAAACACTGACATCAGGCCTTGCCAGCAATAAATTCGGTTCATACCGTGGTTACACGTGGGCATCACACAACATTGGCTTCAAGTCTTCCACACCAAGCACCCTCACTCGTCACTCTGGACGGGGAATGAGCTTGCTCACCACGGTGTTCTCCATGCTGACCTACATTACATTGGCCTGTGAATGAGTTTAACGGATTACGATGTGATTTGCATGAGCTTCCACGTGTGATGACTGGGGGCTGCAGCACTCTCTGCGCACCGGCAGAGGCACCACAGACATCATTAGCGTGGGGTTCCTTCTCTAAAACGCATGCAACAAGGCACTTTAAGGTCTCCAGGATGTTGTTTGCACATGTGCTTTGTTTTGCTTTCCCCCCAGCAACATTTTCCTTCTCATCATGATACTTCTGTGCCAGAAGAAGAAAGCAGTTCCCTACCTACACAGTGAAGGGACCCAGGCAGTTTGCACCTCACTGTAGAAAGTTGTATGAGACAGAGGTGGTGCGCAACCGGGTTTATCCGAGGGCTGGGCTCCGATTAAATAAGGAATTTTGACACAATCTGGAAAATGAAGTGAATACAAAATGAATACTGGTTTGAGTTTTCTCTGAAATTTCTGTGGGCTGGAGTTTGGATTTAAAATTTTCCACTCATAACTTACATTATCAATTTGTCAAATATCACCACAAATATGTGTGCGATGGTGGCCCTATGATTTCTCTGCAACTATTTAACTACGATGTGATGTAATCAAAGAATTCAACAACAGTAGGATTGAAAGGCCACAAAATGATCAAACTTAGAAATGTGGAGCCCTCTTTACCATGTAATTATTATAAGGGAGACAGTGGCATTTTATAAAGTCAGAGGGAAGGTGATAGTAGAGTCTATATATATATATATATATTTTTTTTTTCCCCCCTCCCAGGGATTGACTTAGTCCTTAAAAAAAGTATTTGGAGTTAGGATTCAAAATCCACCCCATTCTCTGTTACCAACCAACCTGCCCCCTACCTTTTTTAAGAGTGCATGTTCTGTTCTATAGACTGTAAGAATTAGAAAACTGGGAGATAATTTCTCAAAAGAGAAGCATAATTTATTTGTTTAATGATCCTACAAAGAGCTAATAACTATCCCTCTTAGAAATAATAATACGTTGCTTTTATGTAGAATCTTTCTCCAGGGAGCACAAAGTATATTGTGGATAATATCTAATTAATCCTCCTAGGGTCCCAGGTGGAAGGGAAGTGGCAAGTATTATGAAGGTTCATCAGGCACCATCAACATGTCTCAGGTGAGGAAATGGAGCTATATAAGGAGTGGTAAAAAGGGTACACGCCTAGTAATTTAGGCTAGGTCTGCATGACCTCAAAGTACCTGATCAACTCAGTGAAAAGAAGAGTCAATCACGTTCGACATTGGTTAAGTGAACAACAGGACAGGGCCATGTGACTTCATGCTCTGCCCCTCCCTGAGCTGTGGTCACGTGGCAGAAACTTTACTGGGGGTGCCATTGACAGAACCCACATCTCCTACCCTTTAGCCTGGGGGTCTCTTCAGGAGAACTCGAGTATTTGACAGACACAGCGCCCTCAAAAAGCACATCAACCATGTGGCTATGGTTTCAATTCTCATTGTCCTAATAGGTTTGGTTAACCAAGCTCCTGTCCATTGCACTCTGCAATGTGGGCTTGTGCATGGTATTTGGGGGGTGGGTGGGATGGTGAGAAGGGGTCAGGGGCTTGAATGATCTGTTTGGGAGTCCCTATCTGTTAAATCAGTAGAAGGCAGGCCACAAGTCTAGACCTCTTGTATCAGGACAGGTGTGAAGCTGGGAGTCCTGAGAGAAGTGTTTGGCCTCTGCTGTAAGTACTGTTCCTTTTTAGTTTTAAACATTCTGGGCCAGAATTCGGCTTTTCATTGTGGCACACCCTCTGCAGAAAAGGAAGCCTATACCAGTGTCTTGATCAATAACTGATGAACTAAAGAGGTGCTTTTGCAAAGAGTGAGCAAGTCTGAAAATGACAGCCAAAGTGGCACTTCCTCAACTTCAAACTCTTTTTAGTGCCAAGCTCTCTGGGGAGTGAGGCCTCAGCTAAAATCACTTCTCAAAACGGAAAACCCCCCAAGAGAAAATTCAGTCAAATTAATAAACCAGTTGCCTCTGATGTGAACTACATTTTTTGACACGTTGTGATAATAAATAGTTTCTGATTCTTACCTAGCTCAGGAGATATTGTTACTTGTCTTTCAAAACAAAACAAATAAACAAAAAGGACACGCATAACATCCTTTGTTCAGCGAATGGAGGTATATATATATATATAGTGTTCTCTGAGAGAAGGTATCACTTTGCTGAAACCTGGAATTTAATGGGTCGATCAGATGGCCCTCCATTGGTCACTGGAGCCTGTGGGTCTTGGTTAGCTACCAGCAAGGTGGACATTTACTGACGCACCTCAGAAGGGCAGACTAGTTTACTCTTGCCTGTTGCAAGGGGGAGACCTCTCACCCAACTCCCTGAATTAAATCTGACTCTAGACTGCCCCTCATACAAACAAAAATAATTTCCTGTAAGCATCCACGGTCCTCTATTTTTTGAAGTTACGCAAGTGGTCCCTAAGTCCACCTCCTTTTCTCACTGTCACATAAATCCTCTTTTAATATCCTCCTTGGACCCTTCCTCTCCCACAGCTCTTCTCTTCTTGGTGTCCAGTTCTTAGCTCATACACTGGCCACCGCCCAGCCTGGACTATCGCTCCATCTGTCCTAGTTTGTCCCTTCCCCTTTTCGACACTGGGAGCTCACTCTGATTTCCCCCAGATCAACAGATCATCCTGATCATCTTGGTAGCCCCATACAATTTACATAAAATGAATTGGGTATATATTTGATTTCATGTTTATCACCCATTTGCATACATTCTTTTGGTGTTTGCTCGGGCTGGTCCTTCCAAACTCTCTACTTCTTGGACTAAGGCTTAAAGTTTAGGTTTCTTAAAACTAAAGACACTGCCCTCTAGGTCCTTTGAATTTCCCCATAGCACTCTGGCCACACAAGGTCCTTCTGGAATATTTATGTTCAATGCCCAACTGGGACTTTCCTAGGCACCTACGTTCTTTTTAAAGACAAAATGTCACCAACTTCTCATCCAAATGGCATTCAACTGTGGCGTAGCATTAGAACTTGAGCTTCTTTGTCATTTTATGCTTGTGTGTGTCCCAAGGTGGGTGGGAGAAACACTTAGAAATTGCTCCTATTATGTAAAAGGCCATTGAGGAATTTTCCATACTACGTGCACAAAAATTCTTTCACTTAAAGCCCCAGACTTGCCGTAGACATTCTGACATCTTCACCCTCTGAGGCCCTTTTAATTCCCTCCACTTTCACCCTCCCTGTTCCCAGGGTACGGCAGAAATACTGCAGCTAAGTCTGTTTGGTATTAGAGTTAGAATTATTTATATCTTAGAGCTCAGGCTTGTTTATGTGGTAGAATTCTAAGAAGGAAGTGAATCAGAAGATCTATCCCCTCGCAGGGCATCCAGGGGTCAGGCCGAAAAACAGCACCGATGATAAGGTAAAACCCCTGCTGTATAGTAGGCTGACTTGGCGGCAGACCTCAGATAGCACAGGCTGTGCAGGCAAAGGCCTCGATGCAGTGCCAGGGCAGCCAACGAAGGGGCTGCGAGCAGGTAGATGTGACTGTCTCAGTTCCCGAAAGGCCGTGGGGATGGGAAAACGATCACAGAGGCCTTCAAGAAACCACTGAGCTTCAGCCCCTTGCTCCAGGCCTACCCAGCCCAGAACTTTCTCCTGAGAGATCAGCAGGGAGATCCTACAATCTAGTATACTCTAACATTTCCTCCCTTAGTCTGATGAACTTTCTTTTTGAACTAACTACAATTTAATTTTTTTTTAACAGTAGTAGTTAACAGCTACTACCATTCAATGAGTTTCTACTATGCACCAGATATTTTACATACAGATTTAATTTAATTTTACAACACCACTGAGAAAGCATTATTACTATTCTCATTTTACTGATTGAGAAACTCAGAGAGGCAAAGTAACCTCCTAAAATTTCATAGCTTTTAAGCAACAGACTGGGGGATTCAGACTTTTCTCTAGACCACCCTGCCTCTGTGTCCTGCCAATGAGGCAGTGGCTACATCAAGGAGGTAGAGTCCAAAGATTTTGGTGGGGAGGGATGAAGCAACTGAAATATTAAGAGTCGGGATAATCAGAGTGTTTCCCTTGATTTTACTGTCCCAAGAACACTTTGGGGCTGGAGGCTTGGTAGGATGGACACTGGATTCTAACCCAGGCTCTGCCACTTTGGACAAAACCCTATCTTGCATTGCACTTGGACTTGAGGAGATGGATTCTTCCTTATTTTAGGCATTATCCATATCAACAAATAGAACGGATAACCCTGCCACTGAAAATGTTTGAGCAGATCACGAGTCACCATCTGTCTAGGATGTGGTGCAGGAGATGCTGCGGTCTTTGCCAAGGCGAGAACCGTGAGATGAGGGGTTGGCGGTTAACAGCTGGGTGGCCTTCACTGGGCATGCATTTTCCCCATTGAAGCCGTTTCCCCTGAGCAGTATGAAGACCTCAGTGGGCCTCTGGATGGCTCCTGTGGTGCATCCAGTGGGCAGGGCTCTTCTCACTGCACTGGGCTCAGGCCAGAGAAGAGGGAGGGCAGCCCTACATGAGGAACCCCAGCAAACCTTGTACCCCCTGTGCTCCAGGGAACATATACAGTCAGCACCTGAAGCTCTTTCTGGGATGATTCCTCCATTTTCACCACTAAGAGTGGGGAACCAAAGCAATGCTAGAGGAAGCTCCCTGCTTAACTGGTCACACTTCTAGGAGATGCTGAGACCAGAATTCCGGGGCTCCTTTTTATCACACATTGCCGGAGCTTCTTCAGCCTCACTCTTCCCCTGCTGCCTGATTTAGGCCAATGTATTCCAGAGGACGTTTTGACTCTATAAGGCCTCATAAAGGTGGGTCACTCCTGCTCTTCCAATGTGCAGCCCCCAGCACAGCCTCCATGCCCTCAAGGCCTTGGGTATCTGTATTTTACCTGGAATTAGTTATTAATATACATTTCTCACTTCCACTTCTAAATGCAGACTGGGGACTATATATATTTCTCTATTTGCTGCCAACTTCTTTTTGCCCAAGTAGCTGCCAGCATAGAGCAGGTAATCAATACATATTTATTAAATAAATGAATGTATAATGAATAAATGTCAAAAATCTGCCTACAGTACTCAAGAAGATGGACAGCTTGAGGCAGCAGTTAATTAGAAGCCAGCTGCAATTAGGGGTGATATTAGGTGACTCTTCTTCCATGTTACTGTGCCCTGACTTCAATGACCACACATACCATGGCTTACAAGGCTTTATTTATTTTAGGGTGCTGTTCTCTGGGTGAAGAGGAAGCTAGACTGAGGACCACATGTCTTGTGAGCAGCACCCCTCACAGTGGATTATCATTCTGTTCCCATTTGCCTCTTGTTCTTTCCCAACTCCCTGGCCCTGCCGTCTCTTCTGGCCCTGATGCCCTCTGGTCCAAGGGCTGTGGGGAGATGATACTTCCTTTAGGGTTAATGGTTTAACTGTGGATTGGTCCTCCAGGTTTTTCTAAAGCTTCCAGCACACACCTCTGTACCCATGACCTGTCAGAAAAACTTCAAGTTTAAAACACGCTTACTGAAAACAAAACGCCAAATTCCTCAGCCTTCCCATGCTCACTCAGAAGGTGCTACATTATGACAGCCGTGGATTCCATTCCCTTTTTTTGCAAGAGTACAATAAAACTATTTTGTGATATGTAACCTAATAATAATTGACTTTTTTTTAGAAATGAAATCTGAAATGTCAATGACGGTATATTTTCTCCTATGAATATGAGAAGTGATGTTTATTATCTTAGAAGGCATGGCTGATATTTTCAAATGGAACACACACCCTAGATAGGACATGCTGAAAATATCACTGTATTGAATTAGGGGTGAAGACTTATTCCAGAGGTGACATACCAGTGGTTCACGACAAGTTCTGCTTGGATTACTAATGGCTGCCTAGCACTTTCTAAAGATCGAATTATACAGGGCATTCCCAGATTTAACCATGCAGACACTTCCTTTGAGTTATCTATATCTATATCTATATCTATCTATATCTATATCTATATGCACGCACACACATATACACACATACAGGGTTTACGGTTGTATGGGAAACAGAGTGTATTATTTATTAATAATTATATTATTTTCCATACAAACAACTGTAAACCTACTTTTGCCCTACCATATATATACACACATATATACCATACATATATACACATACATATGCACATGTGTATACATATACAAACATACATATGAATACATATTTTATATCTTGGAAGGAGAAAATGCAGCAACACAAAGCCTATGTTCCTGAACTACACAATTATACTTGATCTAAGTGAGTGGCTGCTGTCTTTAGCACAAGTTCCCAAGTTGACAAAATCTACCCCACTCCCTACCACTAGTGGAACTGAGGTCACATGTGAACATTAGGTTTGCACCATGGTTTAAGTTCCTTTTGGTTTGTCTTTTTACTATGCACCCAGCTGGCTTAATCACTTGCATTGAGGACCCAGTGTACGGCAAGGCACTGTATCATATTATGTGATGGACAGGACCCAATGTAAGCTCTGGCCATTCTCTCGGGGGCTACAAGGCTAGTCTTCCTTCCACCCTGTACAAGGTCTGCTTCAATTCCTACTGTTTCTGAAATGCCTTTTCTTCCCTGACTCGGGATGTCCTGCCACTAGAGTTAACGACACACCACCCAGGGTTAGAATTCACATTGTCCTCTAGTTGCTTTCCAGAGGGCGGACTGCTCTCCTTGGAGGGAGAAAAATCTTGAAGTTGGAAATCCTATCTCATGCTATGAAGCCCAAAATTTCTCCACTCATGGATATTGGACTTGGATCCTATTCAACAATAAGGGTGGATACTTTGAACCTGAGTTAAGCTGGAAAAAAAGGCCTGATAGTTTAAGTTACATTAATCAGCAAGGCAAACAGATTTTTCATTTCTTTTACTTCTTTTCAGACTGTGGCCAGGGTTTCAGTGGCAATAAAAAAGATCACAGTAAATTGTTCTAAATTATGTAGGAAGATTACAGTCACTAATACAATCATCTTCCATAAGAAAACAAATGTGCTAGAGCCAGCAATCCATGCCAGGGGAGCCCAGGAATTTCCCCTCTTAACAGGGTGCCCAGCCACCCTGGAGCATATAAGTCATTCCTAGGGCACCACAACAAGCCTGAAGAGGTCATCTGGTTCAAGGAAATGGCTTTTTGCCTCCTCCTACTACTCTTTACCCACTAAGAAAACCAAAGGCGCCTTTTATCAGTTTGGCAAAAAGACAAAGGGAATGTTTAATTCTGTACTTAACATTCTTGGTTCCTACTGTCAGTGTTCCCAGTTCTCAGAGAACACTGAATGGATATTTGAAGAGTTTTTGTGAAACTGAGACTGAACAGCAGCAACAAGGAGGAAAAGATCCAAAATTAAAAGGCGGTTTTAAAATACACTCCCCCGTAGATTCAGTTCTCCTTGCTTTTCTCTTCTCTCCAACCAAACCATATTCAGCTCATAGGAATATATCCATGGGAGGGAGGTGATATAATGTTCTCACATTGTCTTTGTTCAAATCCCAATGACCCTAAGTAGCTGTGTGGACCTAGGTAAGTAACCAAATATTTTCATGTCACAATCTCCACATCTGTAAAGTGAGGTTAATATCAGTCCCTAGTTCTGGTACCTGTCACACAGAAAGGGCTCAATATACAAGAGCTATGGTTATCCTTTAAATTTTCTAAGGGAAGCAACTGACTTCTAAGATATTTGCCATAATACAGGATTTACTATGTGGAGTAGTAGCTGCCAGCTGTCAGACCATTGACCCTGAGCATCTCAAGTTAAGATTTCATAGAGTGATGCAGTCAAGTCCTGCAACCTTCTCAGATGAGTGACGCACTCTCACTTGGCAAAACTGGGCCCTGTAGAAACCCAAGAGCAATTGAAGTATCACCGTTGTAATTCACATTCTTGTATAAAGAAGGATTTGTCTTCCCACATAGAAGATGTATGTAGGAGAATCCCGGGATGTCAAAATGAACTTCTGCCTTCACCTTTACCATATCTGATAATATACTGATGTGACCTCTCACCAATTAGAAAAAAAGAATGTTGAATGAGCCCAATGCTGTACTCAATGTGGTCTCCTTATTTGAGAGACTGAATCATGGAATCCTTAAATTCAAAGGCCCTCCTTTTGCTGAAGTGCCGTCCAACCCTTGAAAGTTGAGAGGATATGCCCCAAATCTCTTAACTAGTTAGGGGAAAGGGTGGGACTAGAATACAAGTGTTTTGACTTCTTGTCAAAAGATCTTTTCATTTCACCAAGCTACTTCTGGTAGCTGGGTTGACTGATGATGCTGTTGTAAAGTGTTAGACTTTGTACAACTCCCTGATTCTAGTTCTTTCTTGTGAGGGAAGATCAGCTTTGACAAGTACAGAGAACATCCCACTCCTTCTCTAGCAGACTTTGTGATGCAGGATCTGGGTCATGCTTCCCAATGTATAATCAATTCTATAGGAAAACCTACAAGGGACAGCAATCCCACATACAAAGACACAATGAGCAGGAAAGGCATATGTAAGAGGAAGACAAGAACTTCAGTTGTGGTGAAAGTGTGAAAACACTGATTACTGACAACCTTCTGTCAACTATGCGATGTGGCACAGTCACCTGCGAGACACTCTGTCCTCCTTTGCTAACTTTCTTACAAAGATTGCTGGCAACAGGTAGGCGGTAAACTCTCACATTGTTTTTCCAAAGCCCTTCACGTGGTGTCTCATTGCATACTGAAAACAGCTTCCTTGAAGATGGTCTAAGACCAGTAGAAGACTGGGCGAACAAAACTCTGAAAAACCACAACTTTATTCATTCCTTAAGGTTTGTATTCACAGAAATTGTGCAAATTGTTCTGCATGTTGAAAGACAACAAAACCAAAGTCATATATTTAGAAAGGAGATATAATGGAAACACAATTGAGTTTCCCTTAACCTTCCAAATTGTCCCCAACAAGAGTTTCTAATAAATTCACAAACTAGATTTTTTTTTCTCTAATTGGGTGTACATGTGCACAAACACACTACCAGGTCAGTTGTCAAACAGCAATCTAAAATGTTAGAAGAGGGAAAGATGCATTTCCTAATTCAAGCCACCAATTTGAGATTCATAGTTGGAACAAATCTGTTATACTTTTTTAAAAATAAAAAAATGATTCTTCCTCTCAGCCTAATGCAGAACTGCCTTTACCCAGAAATGATCTTACGCTGCACTAGAACTACTCAGTCAGCATCTTTAATCATCATTTCCTACAAGCCTCTAGGCCAGTGCTTCTCAAAGTTTAATGTGCATACGAATTGCCTGAAAATCTTGTTAAAAATGCTGATTCTGACTCAGCAGGTCTGGAGGTGGCTCTGAGATTCTACAATTCTTACAAGTTCCCAGGTGATGCCAAAACTTCCAATCCATGGGCTAACTGCACAATTTTTGACAAGCCGACTTAACGTTGTTCTCCCTAGGGCAAGAAATGGGCCCGAGACAATTATGGCTGGGATAACAGGCCTCTGTGGGCTACTACGTTCCCCGTAAATCTTCCCTCATTCACATACCTCCCTCAGTCCCATCTTCCTTCCCTCTCTTTTGAATGCACTCACAGTTACTAACCTAAAGGAAGCAGTCTATTGCACTGGCACAGGGAAAAGACCATGCAAACTTGGGTCTGAATTTCAGCAACACTACTTAGTAGACAGGCAATCCTCATCTCTGAGCCACATCTGTAAAAGTGGGGCTCAGATTTCCACCCATGCATCTGTCATTGTGGGTAAATGAGGGAATTTATAGTACCCAGCAGAGAGCCTGGCACTGTGTGGGAGCTCAACAAACATCAGGTCCTTTTCCTTCCTTTAAAGTGTCACGCCCAGAATCAGTGCTCCAAGCATGGCTTGGTCAGCACAGACAAGGAAGAATGGGGTTCGTGACACCTAAAGCAGTTAGTAAAGTCTGCCATGATGCTGGAAGCTGGAAAGCAAGGTGGTGGAAGTATAGGTACAACCTTCCTCTATTGGCACTAAGTTATAAAACCCTTGCTTGCTCTCCTGTCTTCTGCTGTCACACCTACTTTCACAGCTCTTGGCCTTATCAATTAATTTACTAACATATTTTTATTAAGCTCCTATTATGAGCCGCAGACTGAATCAAATGTCCAGATGAAATCTCCAAGAGTAACAAGCTTCCAGTTTAGTTGGAATTTATATATGAAAACTGGATAATTCATCAAAAATGTTGCATTTTCGGGACTTCCGGTCAAGATGGAGGCATTGGTAGACACACTGTGCTTCCTTACACAACTGAAAGAGGGAAAGTAACAATTTAAAAACAAAAAACAACCAAAACTAACAGAAAATCGAACTATTTGGAAGTCCAACAACCAAGGAGTTAAAGAAGACACGTCCATCCAGACCGGTAAGTGGGGTGGAGCCGGGCAGAGTGCACGCAGCGAGGCGGCGGTTTGTGGAGTAGTAAGGGCAAGGCTGCAGCTGCTGGTGAGACCTGTGGTCAGCGCACCTGGCGAAACCTCAGCTAGAGGACCTGGAAAAACCCACAGCTGGCCAACCAGGGCCAGCAGGGCTGAGACTGGTGGACTGGGTGGTCCCTCGTTCAAGAGCACAGACCGTGCAACCCACCATCGGGGGGAAATAAAGCCTCAAACCACCGATTGAAAACCCCCTATGGGGGTTGAGGCGGCAGCGGGAGGAACTTCCAGCCTCACAGGGGAGTTCTGTAGAGACCCACAGGGACTTAGATTGTACACAAGCCCACCCACCCGGGAATCAGCACAGATGGGCCCAATTTGCTCGTGGGTAGTGGGGGAAGTGACTGAAAGAGAGCAGAGAGCAGAGCAAGTGCCAAGGGCCCTCCCAGGCCCCACCCCCACAGGCAGTGTCACAACACAACAAGGTTGGTTGCCCCACCCTGGTGAACACCTAAGGCTCCACCCCTTATATGTAACAGGTGTGCCAAGGGGGGAAAAAGTGGCCCAAATGAAAGAGGAGATCAACGTTCCAGAAAAAATACAACTAAGCCACGAAGAGATAGCCAACCTATCAGATACACAGTTCAAAACACTGGTAATCAGGAAGCTCACAGGATTGGTTGAATTTGGTTGCAAATTAGATGAAAAAATGAAGGCTACGCTAAGAGAAATAAGGGGAAATGTACAATCATGAGAAGGAAACTGGGACTCAAATCAACGGTGTGGACCATAAGGAAGAAAAAAGCATTCAACCAGAAAAGAATGAAGAAACAAGAATTCAAAAAAATGAGGAGAGGCTTAGGAACCTCCAGGACATCTTTAAATATTCCAACATCCGAATTATAGGGGTACCAGAAGGAGAAGCGGAAGAGCAACACATTGTAAACTTATTTGAACAAATAATGAAGGAGAACTTCCCCAATCTGGTGAAGGAAATAGACTTCCAGGAAGCTCAGAGAGTCCCAAAGAAGTTGGACCCAAAGAGGAACACACCAAGGCACATCATAATTACATTACACAAGATTAAAAATAAGGAGAGAATCTTAGAAGCAGCAAGAGCAAAGGGGACAGTTACCTACAAAGGAATCCCCATAAGACTGTCAGCTGATTTCTCAAAAGAGACCTATCAGGCAAGAAGGGGCTGGAAAGAAGTATACCAAGTCACGAAAGGCGAGGACCTATATCCAAGAATACTCTATCCAGCAAAACTTTCATTTAGAATGGAAGGGCAGATAAAGTGCTTCTCAGATAAGGTCAAGTTCAAGGAGTTCATCATCACCCAGCCTTTACTATATGAAATGTTAAAGGGATTTATATAAGACATGGAGGGCTATCAACAGGAGAGTGGGAGGGGGTGAGTGGGGGAAAAACTACGGAGAATAAGTAGCATAAACAGTAGGTAGAAAACAGACAGGAGGAGGTTAAGAATAGTATAGGAAATGCAGAAGCCAAAGAACTTATGTGTATGACCCATGGACAAAAACTAAAGGGCAGGGAAGGGGGAGGTGCGGGAAGGAGGGGAATAAAGGGGGGAAATGGGACAACTGTAAAAGCATAATCAATAAAAGATATTTAAAAAAATGTTGCATTTTCATTCTAAGAGTTGGTATCCTATCGGTGGGACCTCCTTATCAGTGAAGTTATGTTAACGTAACAGAGTTGGCATAATGAAACTTATTTCAACATAGAGGCAGAAATAAATGGTGGTCTGGACATTGCTAGGCAGAGGTTTATCCTTCTGCTCATCCATCAGTCACTAGTGGAAGAGTCTTTCAAGAGTGCTCAAGTTTCTCACCTCATCCCTGATGATGCAGCCACTGGACCTGCCAAGTTCTTAAGGGTTGTTCTCTTGTCATGGAATTCAAGGTGAATGTGGCAGCAGAGAACTAAAGACATTCACCTAGGAAAGGTGATCCCCACTTTTAAAAACTAGTTTAGTGAATACAAAAAACTTAGATTTACACATTGAATGAGAAAAACCACTTTTAAAGAGGCTTTTCTGGTTAGACAGAAACAAAAGTCTTTGGATTTATCACATTTGTATGAGTAATAGTCATTTACTAAGTTGACTTTCCTGTTAAATTGTCATCATGCTGCAAATAGACTTTAAAAAGATAACTAGAGCCAGAGTGGACTAGTGAGAACTTAATACACAAAGCTCGGGTAGCAGGAAATCTATCTAAACATCCATGACTTGACCTCCTTCTAACCCAAGAACAAAACTTGGCAGAGAGCAGAGGAGGAAGTCATTAATATGTGGAAAAGGGATTTCTCAAAGGCACACCAAGACCATGTGCCTTTCTCTGATGAAAATCAAAAGGAATTGTACAAATATTTACCACGAGAAAATAGTAAGTTCTGTCACAAAGCTGAGGAATTTCCACCATAGACACAGGGCGCTGTATCATCACTAAGGCAGAGAGCTCCTCTTTAGTACAGGCCCCAGATCCATTCTGAAAGGGAAGTGTGAAGGTCACAGTTCAAGGACGGACCTTTCTGGAGCTTTAAAATAACAAAATAAAAAGATCAGCAATGTGTGTTAGTGTGTGTGTGTGTGCCATTTCTGGATGATGGTTAACAACACAGTTAAAAGGCCTCATACAAACTGTTCAGTGGATTCAATGTTTTTCTTCCTTGTTTGAATCTTTATCTGATCCAATCAACTGCAGATTTAAAAATGGGTTCAATATCATATAATATTAAGAAATTATTAATTTTCTTTCATTTTGATAACAGCATATGGTTATACAAAAAAATTTTAAAGGTTATACATTGAAATGTTTACTGGCAAAAATGACATGATGTACGGGATTTTCATTAAAATACTCCAGCAAAATTAAAAAGTGGATGTGTGTGGAGGGGGTGGGGTGGGGCTGGATAAAACAGCTATTTTAAAAGTTTGATGGTTGTTAAAGCTGAAAGCTGGGCCCATTGGAAGACCGCGTTTTCTTTCAACTTTTGAGTGTTCAGAAACTTTTACAATAAAAGTTAAGACGAAATCCAACCCCAAATAAAGGGTTTACACAACAGTACCGACTTTTGAGGTGAAATGCCGGGAGTAGGTGCGAAAACCCGAGAGCAATAATTAATGGCCAGTCCTGTGCGCATTCCATTAAGCACAAGCAGCTGTCATAAACATCTTAATTTAAAGAGCTGGGGTTTGGGGAATCGTAGCACGGCAAAAGCTACGTCCTGCTGCTGCTCTGAAGAGCTGGTACATATCAGACCCTTAAATTTTTAAACACAGCTTTCATGTTTTTGAGAGCTGAAAAACCTTTGAAAAGTCGGCTTGTTAGAAAATTCACCTTGCAGACTCTGGCTTCAAGGATTGGTTGAGGTGCTTGGGTATGAGCAAAATTGATCTGGGGTGGGGGTGGGCGTTCACAGGTAAATGTATTGTGTGCTTAAGCGGGAGCAGGGAGAGGCAGCTCTGACTGTGGCGTAGCCGCGTTACCGTAGTACCTTTCAGTAACACAAAACATACCACCTCGCCAGAGAAGCATTTAGAGCCTAAAAAGTGTCTCTATTTTTCCTCTCCCAGTCACTGTCCAAAACAATGGGGAAAGGCAGCATTTTGGAGAGAAGTAGGTGCCTAGGATTTAGTCTCTCTATTGGTAAGTGCTAAGGTAAGCCTTAGGCAATGAACCAGCCTTGGGGGCCTCCTCAGGGACAGGACAGCCACATCTCACACCCAGGTGGGGCTCTTGTATCGCTCCTAGTCCTAAGACACCCGAGTGCCTGTGCTGTGATTTGTATGAGAGCTAGACTGAGGTGCGCACCCTCTACCACCTATTTCCCCTGCCCAGTTAGATGGCACACGAGTGTCCTATTAGGGCTGCAAAGTTTAATGAACAGAAGAGGGCAGAAGATAACTAACCACACAGCCTAAGCCAACAATTTAAAAATCCAGACCCCCCAGTCAAAAATACCTGAATGGACCCAATCACTTTTTATCAATAGGAAGTTTAACAATACCCCCTGGCGGCCGCCTCCATATGTGGTATGTTTACTCCTTTCCCTCTTCCCTCAGGAACCCCCCATTTCTGCCTAAATAAGTGGGTCTGGGAATTCTATGCATTGGTGGTTCCCCAGGAACTTAAGAACACCTGTGTGCATGTTGAACTTGACAAGAACCGAAGCTTGCTGGCAGCACAGAGCAAGGACTCCTATTAATTTCTTGAATCGATCCCGGCAATATTATTATCAGGCCCAGGAAAGAACAGCTCTTTACTCATAGCATCAGGTCTGAATTTTTTTAAACACTCTCTATTGCCCGTAAGAATGACTAATAACTGTCGGCTGTAATTTCCCAGAGTTTGTGGGTACGACTTCTATAGTGTTCCTTGCGTTCAAATTTGCCATACATCGTCTGGGGGCTTTGCGAGGGCTTTCAAACACAATTTAACCAAAACCCCCGGCCGGCTCTCTGTTCAGCCTAGAGATCTTTGTGGTACTCTTGAACTTACTACCTCCGCCCCCACACCTGAGAGTCTCCCTGAACGCTGCTTTCCCTGCCTCACACATCATCAATCAAACAACCCGAGAAACGCAGAAACCTCAGTTCTCAACTGCAATCAATACAACCACCTTTCCTAGGGTAGCGCTGCCTTCGTTTTGAAGGTCACGGAATGAGTCAGGGGCAGAGGAGAGAAAAAGAGGCCACGGGTTCTCTGACTCCGTGTCAAAGAGAGCTCAGCCTCTACAGAAAAATCACCTCATTAAGCTGGCCTGATCGCCGGGGAGAGGACAGACCCAATTCACAGAAATTCTGAATGATCAAAATGCTGTTATTTTATAGATAGTCTCAAAAGTCAGAGAAATAAATTTGCCCGGTATAAGTTCTGATTCACAAACAGATAAGAGGAAACTGAAACCACAGTAGCCAAGCACCTCTCTCTCTCTGAGGAGAGCGAGGCTCTGCTTCCATTGCAATCACACTCTTCTTTATGTATTTGTGTGTACATTACCTAAGTATAAATTTATTACTCATTACGAAGTGCCACAGGGAAGGCAGGTATGGGTACCCTCGGAAAACTTGGTAAATACCTATCTTTTTAAGTGCTATTTAAACAAGTTGCTCTTCTGGTAGGAAAAATAAAATTGGTGGAAATCTTATTTACACTCTCGAGATACAAGCCTATTTAAACAAACCAGGCATATGAAACAATTCTAAAACAGATGGATCAGGAGCCGGTCTTCTTTATTAAAACAAAAGATAAAACCCTTTGCAGTTTGAGCAAAGATTATTTCTGCAAAAGGACACCCCTAATAGAAGCGCCTGATCCCTAAACAGAACCTCATTTTGGGGGCCATTCCTGAGAGGCTGGTGATTTATTTTATTGAAGGATTCACCACAGAATGTGTACAACCAGCTCTTCAGAAAGACATTGGTTGTTTTAACAAACTATACCTATATTCATTTGCTTAACAAATCATCTCATTGTGGATTTAGCCCAGCCACTGTCTACAGGATCACACCTGGTAACCCTACACCACCACCTTTCTCCCGAAAACCTCTCAAAGAAACGACGGCTCCATTGCCACTGTTTATTCTTAACCTTGTTCCACTTGACTCCGTTCTTCCCTTTCGAGCTTGCCAAATACTATTTTCTTAAGTTCCAAATTCCTAGAAAACTTCTGTGTTACCAACATAATGCACATCGTTAATACAAACACATGAAGTTATCTGCATATCATTAAAGAACTGAGCTTGTGCTGCAGTTAGCAAACTGAAGCGGAAACAAAATCACAAAGATAACCTAGGAAACCTAGCCCGCTCCCATCACCCACTACACTGTTTTTTAGAACTTTTATCTTTGTGTGTGTAAACATGGTGTTTGTACAGCGTAATGTTTCTGTCCTGCCTTATTTCTGCAGAGGACTTACCTGCAGCTCTCTGAACTTCTGAAGGATCAGAGTTCTTGGCTCACTCTTGCTACTCTTGACACCTGTCTGACCTCCGGGACTCTAGGCCCTGCCCATGTAAGGCATCACCGCCACTTGCTCCTCCTCGGTCCAGCTGACTTCCTGGTTGGCCCAAACCTGTGCTATATGCCAGATGCTTCAAGCAAGGCTTTGACTCTGCTCATTCCCAGGCAGCCTTGCCCTGCAGTCATCCAAGAAGAATGCAGGAAAGGAGGACCACGCCCTCAGCTGATGAAGACCTTGTTCTGCTGAACATTTCCAACATCAGACAGGAGGGGTCTCCTTCCCATCCCTCAGCCTTCCCTCTCACAGATGAGAACATTTCCCAGAGAAGTGTCCAGGGTGAAGCGAGGCAGGGAGCCAAAGGAATTCCGCACCTGAACGTGTTATCGTGAACCATTGAGTTGAATGTCTCACCAGATCTTTGCAAAGATGGAACAAGATTAGTTTGCAAGAAACCCTGGCTTCCTTGTCCTTGGGCTGCTGAGAATTATAGGGATGTGTAGAAAATGGAGCTTCACTTTTTTTCAATAATCTTATTAAAATTAAACATAGAAGTTTTTTCAGTATGTAGAACTTGTTACCCAAGAAAGGAAGCCAAGGAAGATAATGCCAAGACTAGATTTTATAAAAAGCCTAACAGTTATACATAGATAAATGGGTTAATATGTGAGCTGTAAAGCATATACACACAGTTCTATCAAACAGGGGGAAGCACATTTTACAGGGAAGAAAAGTCTTCTTGATTGGTGATTATAAAATTGACTTGATTTCAGTCTAACTTAGTATATTCATGGGCACTTTCAATTAGATTCAGGTATTTCAATGACTTCTTTCCTCCCGGATTTACCTCAGAGCAATGCAGCCAGCACCCAGGCCTCTCCTGCTCTGATGCCATCTCCCCCATCCCGAGTCTTCTATGCTCTTATTACACAGGCTATTTACTTGACAACTCATCATCTGTACTTAGAGGTATGTACTATTGTGTTCAATTGTTATTTAACTCTTGCATTGTTAATTCATGGTCTCTGTGTCTTGACTTGTCTCCAGTGGAAATTTCTTGACAAGAGATCACTGTGACTTGTGCCTCTTGCAATCCTTCCGAGTCCATCCATGCAAGTATGAGTCCCATGACTGTTTGGGATAGGCCATGGAATGTCATAAAAGATTAAGTCCCTCAAATAAACTGAATATAAATATCCTCCACTGCTGGGTCATTCAGAAGTGAAGTTGAGAGAGGTTCTACAGAGCATTCTCCAGGTAGAGCTGTAGAAGTTTTGGTCAAGTGTGAGTGGCAGAAGAGGCAGGGAATGAGCGTGACGGTGGGGGGGTGACAGGTGGTGATGGCGTGCACGACATTTCTGGAGTGACCATATATGTGAGGCACTGGGATAAATGTTTTACACATTGGATTTTATTTAGCCATCATAACATCCTAAGATGTTGACATAATTCCCCTCTCCTTCTATCGGTGATTAAAATGAAGCTCAGAGAATTTAACTCAGAAAAGGCCACACAGTTAAGTAGGGGGTAGGATTGGGGTATGACTCCGGGCTTACCTGACTCCAAAATTATACCTCTTCCTCCTTACTGCTCCCCAGAGTCACCTTCACTCTGAAATGCATATGCCTGCTGGGATCCCCCTTTAGGCTCAGAATGAAAGAAATAAAGGTTAATAAGAGGCCTCGCTGGCAAGTCTAATAAATGAATGGGCTCAAGACCAATAGGAAAGGGAAGTTGAAATGTGTAAGTATCTGGTTGTGTTAGGATTGAAAAAAAAAGAAGGTAGTTGACCTTAACCAGGAAATTAATGGCCAGCTTTGAGCACCTACTGTGTGCAAAGGCAATCTGCTGAGGCACGGGGTGGAAACAGCATTGGGAGAAGGTCATATTACCCAGCGGCCGACCTATATTAAAGCTAGCTGAGCAGCAAGGTTCTTTTCGCCTTGCATTTCTGCTTGAAAATCATCGAACAATCATCCTTTTAAAGACCAACGGAGGGTAGTTCCCAGCCTTGCTCAAATGGGCAACCAGATGCGCATCTGCTCGTGCCTCCCGAGAGTCTGCAGCTACGCCTGGGTGTCTGGGTGTGGTGGGTGTGCAGTGAGACTGAACCAGACTGCAGGCAAGCAGGGGGTTAATAGCTCATAAAATAAAACCCTCTAACACAAAAATGTTATTTTAATTGTATTACATTGAGGAGCCCTGAGGGTCGTGGGGTAGATAATCAAAAAGGACAAGGAGGAAATTAAAAAAGGGAAGAAAGCAATCAAAAAGGCCATTTAGGAGAGCCCCTTAATCCTCCATAGAAAGAACACTAATTATACTCCAGAATCTCCTTATAATTAACCCTGATATAAAGTGTTTTTTGAGCAGTAATAACTTTCACATTCACAATCGGTTTGGATCGCAAACTCTAGTGAACGCCTTATAAACAGCAGCCCTCGCGGGTTGGTGGGTTTCTGGGTTTTCTTCCCCAGTGAGCCACGCGATTTTACAGGGCCATCCGCAACCCAAAAGACAAATATTTCTGCCCTCCGCTAACTCCATTGCTCTGCTGAACTCAGCCCATTGCTTTCTTTCTTTTCTTTTCTTTCTTTTTTTTTGGCAGGAATAGCCCAAAACACAACCATACTTGTGCCTCTTTCCCATTCTCTGTAATTGCTTCCCTCAGCTCATTTTTAGCCTTTAATATGACTTGGACTCTGGGATGGCTGCAAACCCAGTGAATTCCCAGCATACCTTCCTTACCTAAAAGACCCCGGCTTAGATTTACCTACACTCCCAGGCCGCTGGGCACACATTGCTGGGAGTCGTTCTTAACATTTCCAGACAAAAGCAAAGATTCAGACAGGCTCTGCCCAAATCCCATTCAAACTAAGAGCTTCACATTCCTTTCCCTGACAGCTGATCACTTATGAACCAAAGCTCCAAACTGTCAACTAGAATAGTTCAGGAGCAAAACAGAGCAGAGAAAGAATGGAGACAGTTCTAACTTCAGGTGTCTAGGGTGTCTTTGGGAAGAAAAAGGCAAAGGGAAGGCAACTGGGAACAGGCTGTGAAGGGAGAAAGGCCTGGAATACATGGTTTGGGACTTTTTGTTTTTAATGGCACGAAAATGAAAAGAATCTGCCCATGTCCTCACATGAACCGGCTACTGCTCTTATCCCACCCGGTAAGAGAAGGAGCAGGATCTCAGATCCCATGAGATCCCGGGGCAGATAGTTTCAATGGGGTGCCTGCCTGCCAAGTGAAACCCTAGGAGAGGTTCACAGGCCTTCTGATATTCACAGCACTCAGAAGGTATTCGTCCCTGCACCTCCTCCCTGCACATACGCAGCAAAGGCATTTGAAAGGTCTGCCTGTTCACAATGGGTGACATCCGCACTTTAACCAGAGATGGGGAAGCCAAGGTCTGTGAAACGCCAAGCCTGGTGTTCTTCCACTGTATCAAGAGAATGCACGCTTAAGAAAATTTCCCATTTTTTCTTGTGTGCTCTTGGAACTAAAATATTACTTCTACTTTCCATCTGGGTGCTTTTTATTTTTTTTTAAGATTTTATTTATTTATTTATTAGAGAGAGAGGAAGGGAGGGAGAAAGAGAGGGAGAGAAACAGCAATGTATGGTTGCCTCTCACATGGCCCTCACCAGGGACCCGGCCTGCAACCCAGGCATGTGCCCTGACTGGGAATCGAACCGGGACACTTTAGTTCCCAGCCCGCGCTCAATCCACTGAGCTACACCAGCCAGGGCTCTGGGTGCTTATTCTTTATGTAGAATTTAATAAGATAAGAAGATGCTTTCTTTTTTTTGTTTGTTTTTTAAAGCAGAACCCATTGCTGAGAGACAAATGTTCTTTTATCACTCAGTAGGATTGATTAAAGATCTTCAATATGCCCAATGCCCTCAGACCTATACAATATGGGGCAGGGGTTACACTGTCCCTGCTTGTGCAGGGCCTGGGCTGCTCCTATTCAATTATATATTTGGTTGAACAGTAAGTTGTAGCTCATTAACACAGATGAACATAGGATCTTACTTCATTTGCACTTTAAAATATCACAACTAAATAAATTATCATTTTCTTATCCAAAACTCCTGTAAAGACACACAATTCATTTACTAAATTGAAGAAGCAAATTAAACATGAGGAATAGACTATGCGCCTCCTAGTTTTCAATTTTACAGGTACAATGCACTTACAAGTATAAAACATCAAAGAGAATGTAAAGATCTGTGTTAACATCCCTGATTCATTCATAAATGCAACAAGTCCATACTGAAGTGCAGTTTATTTCTCAGTACTTAAAGATGAGGCAGGCATACTAAGCTCAAAAAGCTTAGTGTGGTAGGGGTAGGGAGGTAACTTGCATTTATATATAATTAAATTGCAAGTCAGAGTACAAAAAGTAGCATAAGTAAGGTGAAGATTTAAAAAAATTATAAAAGGACAAAGTTATTAGATAAACATAAGATATTACTCATCTCATTAGGCAGGGATCTCCCCTTAAGTTAACCTATTTGAAGAGAAAGTGACACTTCAGTATCTGCATAGATGGGGTATCTGAAACTTCCTTTGGTGGTGTATTTATTCTAGGTGTAGTTAATATTAGCAGGACAAGAGCTGGAAGCCAGTAGGAAGAGGTACAGCTGATGATGGCCTTTACCTCCTTTTTTTTTTTTTTTGGTGTCCCTTGCTTGGGGATGCAAGTTCCCATCCTGGGCTCCCTCCCAGATACCCCCAACCCCACCTCTTTACTCTGGCTGCCTTCCACCTCTGTTCTGCTTCGTCAAAACGTCAGTGCTGAAGAGCCCCGTGAATGCCACTGAGAAAGACAACACATTAGCGGGAAATGCTCAATCTCTTGGTTAGTTTCCTTAGTCCAACTCCAATAGTACACTGTATTTTAACAAAGTTGTCTGGGGGTGAGCCCTGAGCCAAAAGAAACTCCGTATTAGGAGAGCTGGAGAGAACTGATTCTGGAGCCTTGGGTTCCAGTCTGAGATCAGTCACTCACTGTAGGAACCCTGGAAAAACCCGCTCACCTATCTGAGCCTCTCTTTTCTTCACTGTTAAAATTCAGTAATAACAAACTCCCAATGTTGCACGCAACATGCGATATATGCAAACAAGTACATTTTAATACAGTCATGGATGGGAATTTTGGTTTAGTGAAGGGAGCCTGTCTATAATGCCTCGAGTAGGGTTGTCCTACTGTCCCAGCAAATGGCATCGCATGCCTCCCAACTGCATTGTAAAAATTTAACGCAGTCCCTCATTCACTTGTTCCTCTAACTGTGCTTTACATCAGAATGTAAAGGCCGGACATTCCACACTTTACACGGTGAAGGGCAGGGCAAATACGGTGTCTTCTAACTGACATGTCGCCTCTCTGCTGACAGTGGGGTTAGCTCCACATGAGAGAAATAGCTCGGTTCCCTCCTTTCTGATGCCATCTCTGTGAGGAGCAGCGCGGCACTGAATCAAAGCGGCCCTGGTCGTGGGCCTGTCACTTTTCACATTTATCTCTCGTCAAACTAAAATCAAGAAAGCCACAAATGAGAGTAAACACTTAGTGTTTGGGAAGCAGTTTTTAAAAAGTAGATCTTGGTATCATTTCTAAATACTCAGCAGTTCCATATGAGGTTTCCGGCATCTCATCTTCCTTCAGCTGACCACAGGAGAGGGCCTAACGTAGAATATGCTGGAAGGCCTTCCTCACCCTGAAGGAAGACAGCTGTCCTTCACATTTCATGTGCGCGCGCGCGTGTGTGTGTGTGTGAGTGTGAATGTGTGAGTGTGAGTGTAGGACCCTTGGGGGTTGTCATGGGCGGCTGGAAATTTTGGTGTTATCAAGGAAAATAGGAAATGCTATTCTTCTCATTCTGAGTAACTGCATTTGATCCAATGGCCTTAACCTTTTACGGACTGATTTCTTATGTTGTCTTACAGTTAATTTAAATCACTCTTTCTTTAAATCATAGAAGTAATATATGTTCACTGTAAAAAGCTAAAAAATATAGTTGGATGTAAAATAAAAATCAAAAGACCACATTCACTTCCTTCTCCCATTCCTAATCTGTCTCCTCTTTTCTGAGGTAAAACTTTTTAATATATGTTTTTCTAGGTTTCATTATGTATTTTCTAGGCTTTAAATACAGGCTTATTATGTATATATTATACATGTATGTGTGTTCACTTACATTTTTCTTTGTATACTGTTCTGTGATTATTTTATTTTACTTAATAATACGTCATGGATTGGTTTCTAAGTCAATATATCTATATTTGCATTATTCCTTCTAACTGCTATATAGAATTACACAGAATACATGGAAAGGTATATCACAGTCTGAATTTTTATGTCTCAACAGTTACCTACATTTGTGTAAGAAAGGAATGATTCTTTTGACAGGAAGAACAGAGAAAAGAACAGTATTCACATTGCTCGTGAGAATAATCTGATACATGCTGAGGCTAAACAATAGTAAACAGTAAAATAAGTAGTAAAACAATATTTTTTTAACTTCAAGAGATTTGAGAACTCTGATGGGCCATATGGGATGAACAATATCAGTGAAAGCGAATATGGTCATTTGAACCATGTCCACAAAAGAGTCCTGCTGCAAACCTTCAAGTACTACACCTAAATTTGACCAATAGAAAATCATTTCTTTGGCTCAAATATGCTCAACTCTAGGCATTCTCCTAGAACATACATATGTTTTAGGAATGAACAACCACTTAGTTTGTTGGATGCTTTCCTTCTCAGAAAGCTTGATTCAATATGACAACATTGAGTGTTTCTGGTGGGAGAGAACTCTAAAACAGGGGAGGGAGAGATGTAAGATAGAGGGAATGTGATCAAAGAAGAAAACATAAAAAAAATAAAAACAGTACAAGTTCCACTTTAATTGAAATATCAGTCACCTATCTAGAGATAACCCCAGCTGCTGGGAGCAAAAGTTAATTCCATCAAGCAAATAAAAACAGACTTTTATAAAGGTGGTAGCTTTCTTTTGTTAACTAGAACAGAAGAGGAAAAACACGGCTAGCATGCAGTACCCCATTCCTGTTTATGGCAGACATCACTAATCTATCACGGCATCCTTTCCCCCTGAACCAGGACTCAGCCTCAGGTTTGCCCTGTACCCAGCACTCCAGGCAGCCACTACCAGTTGACCGTAGTTGTTGCCCCAAATGAAATCCGGTTTTTCATTCAGTCATGTGAAGGAGTCATCACCTCCATTATTGCCAACCATGAGTTTGAATTTCACAAGCAGAGATGAATTGCATAAGCTTAAAGTTCCGGTCAGGATTCTTTTTCAGCCAAGTATCTGCAGGAGGACACAACCCAAGGAAAACAGGTCTCTCTTAGCTAATAAATTAGGATTCCTCCACACCAGACTAGAAACTCCGTGTGGGCAAAAGCTTTGTTCCCCTCGAGCTCAAGAGAACATCCAGCTTACAGCAGGTGCTGAGTTGAATGATCACCTAAATCAACTCTACAATGGAATAGAATCCAGCCCTAGCAGATGTCCAGTACACAGAGTTCCCAAGAATTAAAAAAGAAAAGTTTGCCTTAAAATGTCATATCTGGATAGGGAAGCTTCTTCACAGACACCTCCCAAATTAGATATATTTAAGAGAACTTATTATCTAAAAATACGGTGTCATGTTTTAAAATACAGTCATCATCGAGGAAAGTGGAAATGAAATCTAACAGGAAGAGGAAGTAAGTGTCAAATTGTTGGGTTGTAGAAGATGGAAAGGTAGGTGAGGGTGAGCCGGCACCTTCCAGATTCCTGGGAGGCAGCGGAGTCTGGCTGCCGGGCATAAGTCAGGCCCAAGCCCTCCTCCCTGCGGTGAGTCTTCAGCAAGCCACTGACCTCCTGTACCGGGGCACACTGGCATGTCTACCACCACATTTCAGGAAGCTTTCCTAGAGTTTCAGTGTGGAAGGTTGTCCAATCAGGAAAAAAGCTAAGCAAGTGAAATAAGCCTTTACCTGATTTAGCCAGCTTTGTATCAAGGCACCAGAGGGAAGCCAGAGCAAGCCCGTCCAGCCTGTCTGAAATGGGATGATCATTTTCGTTCTCTCTCTTACTCATACACATACCCACCCACATACACTCACACACACAAGAAAACATATACACATCAGCACATGAAGACTTACACATATATTCACATACATACTCACACACCTATAAACACTCACATGCCTACTCATGCATACTGTCCTATCAGCCCCAGAGAAGCAGACTCAGATATTGGCCCCTCCCCCATCATACTATTTTCCTTCTAAACAAAAATGACTCTCTTTTGATAGAAATCTCCTTCTAAGGGATACTCTCATAAACACCAAGCCTGGGGGACCACGTGGAAAATAAGCACGCACCTGCTCAGCTGTTGGCCCCTTTATTGCCGAGATGGTATTAGCCCATTCCTCTGGAGGAATTCTGGCTCAGAACTTTTATAAGTAGGAGACTCAATTATGCTTCTTATGAGTTCCCTAAATTTGGAAATGGAGCTAAATAAGGAAATACATTAGTCAATGTCCCCAACCTCCTCCCCTATTCATTTATTTCTCAATCTTTTTTTTTTCTTGTTTCTTGGGGTGATTTCTTCGAGTTAATAAAGCTACCAACTGCAGCAGCCATAAACAGGGTATCATACTGAGATGGGAAAGGGGACAAGTGAGGAAACAAATGCCAGGCTTAGATGCTGAGTGTGATCCATATGTGTTTAAGGACCATGGGCAAGCAGGGTCCTTGTATGGGCCAAGCCAATTTGCTCGAATACTGAATTCTGCTGAAGAGTGAGCAGTGTTATTGTGAGATTCCAAAGAAAGGACACACTTCAGTATAGGAGGTCTTTATCATTTAACTGAAGTGCAAATATTAATGCTGTCAATATTTGGGGATTACAGAGGGTATCCCCCAAGAATGAGTACTAGTGAAGAAAAAGACCATGGCATGCAAGTTAAGCTGTATGATCCCATATAAAGGATTATGGCAGGAATCTGCAGTTACCTTATGGAGATTTCTGGAAGAAAAAATTTGAAACCTGCTTGAATTTATAATCTATTAAAATTGAACAACAATAAAGTAATTATTAAAAAAAAATTCTCACAACAAAGGAAAAAAAAAGAAGGTATGATGATCAAGTCTGGCCATGGAAGCAGAGAGAAAGAAGAGTCTTGGAAACAAACACGGGCAATGCCCTTCTAGGGATTTTTCAGGCCAAAGAACCCAATCAGTTGTTCCCAGTGGCAGGAAAGTTGAGTCACCTAATTTGTGTGTATCCAACTATCTGTACACAGATGAGGCATAGAGTGTGGGGGGGGGGGGGAGAGAGGAGGGGAAGAGAGGGAGGGGGAAGAGGGGGAGAGAGGGAGAGAGAGAAATGAAGAAGAATGAATGAGAGAAGAGAGGAAAGCAGGGAGAGGGAGGACAGAGAAAGGGAGAGCAAAGTGGATGTAAGAGATACAACTCTGTTGATCCTTCAGTCGACCCTAGTTTTTGAGTCTATGAGTATCTCTCTGTTTTTAGTATGATTTTTAGGGTTCAGTAATTATATTGCTTGTTCATTCAACATGACCCCTAACCAGTGTTCCCCACGTGTGGTCCTTGGACCAGCAGCATCACCTGGGAATTTGTTAGAAATACAAACTTAGGTCCCACCCAGGTCCCTATTATATCAGAGACTCTGTGGGTGAGGCGCAGCAATTTGTGTTTTAACAAGCTCTCTGAGCGATTCTGATGCACAATACATCAGAGAACTCCTGCCTTAAACACTAGCCAATGAGTGCATCTGAAGCTCCATGGAAGAAACAGCTGGAAAAATCTCTCATTTAAGTAAGCACAGAACATTCTGGTTTTACACATCAATTTTGGGAGTTTGTAGGCTGTGAATCTGTCCTCGCATCTCTGAACATTGCAAAGACAAGTCTTTGAGCTTGTGGTACCAAAAGTTCTTCTCTGCTAAAGGGAGAGCATTGCCAAGAAATGGCCACTGTTAGGCTTCTGGGTACACCTGGCCCATCCATGTGCTGGGTGGGTCCTCCCCCTTTATTAAGCATTTCAGAAAAGTAGGCTTCCACTATTTGACAGTGACCCACACCTTGGTATCATGCTTCAGAAACATCCAGTGCACTCTTCAAAAAGGCCATTCAGCTGTGTATATTATGTCATGGTAATCACATAGCCACTTTGAGGTGACAAATGGGGTAGAAATTTCTGCAATACTTTTGGCAATGGCTAACTAAATTGCTTTCCTCTAATCCAATACATCAATCTGATGTTTGTTTCTATACTGCTTTTATTGTTTCACTCACTCTGCTACATGCACTCGGACTTGACTTGTCGACAATTGTGGGCAGCACAGTTGGGTATAAAAGAGAGTTATTTAATGGTGTTATTTAAGGTG
>PVJI01014075.1:0-45441 GCA_004026765.1 Micronycteris hirsuta
CTCCCTGGGAAATATTACAAGCCATCATTTAAATAGGTATTTACACAATATTTTAAGACACACATTATCTAGCCAATAGAGCAAAACAGCTCACAACAAGTAAACGGAATAAAGCGCATGTAGACGGTGTTTGAAAGCACAGCTTGCTTTGTGGTAAATGGTGAGGGAGCCTTTCTGACAGATGCTGTTTATCAAGGGGACTCCGTTCAGAGTCTTTCCCTTGTTCCTGTGATTGTTTTTCATGACCTGGGTTAGAGAGAAAGGATCGTGGAGTAAAAGTCACTGTGATCTTTACCTTTGCGAAGTTTTCAGTAGTTAAAGACAGAGGCAGTGAAAGAGGGGAAAGAATGGCATAAAGAAAATTAGAAAATGGGCAAGAAGGTTAGAGGCACAGAACATTGATACTTTGGAAACAAAGAAAATCGACCTATGCATTTATTATGAGCTAAAAAGTGTTACATATCTATCTCCTTGGGGAAGACATAATAAATGTGTTCTTTGCTTGTAAGTGGCTATGACTGGGGCTATTTGGATCACTAGCCAGGCCCGTGAACACCGTATCAATCAAATTATTGGAAGAAACCCCAAATCGGCACATAAATGAATTTTATTTCAGAACTTCATCAGAAAAAAACAAAAATAATTTTTAGAGGGATCTGCTATGCAACTTGCATTCCTAAATGTTGAAAAGTTTCCAGAATACAACGCTCCAAGTGATATTCAAGTTTTCCATCGCTAAGTTCTAGCCCTTCCCACTTCCTATGGTTTTCGACGATCCCCATCGAAAACCTCCAGGGCTGGGCAAGACCTCTTTGACTGGAGGGCCATTTCTGCCCAGCGTTTTCCACTCCTTCCCTCCTTTTCTCCTCGATGGCTTGAGCTTTAACTTTCTCCCCCAGATACTTCCCAACTTTTCAGATGTGTTCTGAGTGTCCCTTCCCTATTAAAAAAGAAAAATGAAAGAAAGAGAGAAAGAAAGAAAGAAAGAAAGGAGCTCATGTGGTTTAATGTTCATTATTTTTAGGTGTTAAGTTTTAGATTAGCGCACTACGTCTTAAACCACTGTATTAGAATGCTGCTTGACTCACTTCCAAATTGAAGACCTTTTAAAAAAATTGAAGCAGTCCAATAATTTTAAATCACTCTACACTGTGCATTGCAATTTAAAATTATTGGAGTGCTTCAAATTTTTATAAGCCCTTGAATTTGGAAGTGATCAAGGTTCTAGGCATACTCAGTGTAGAGCAATTTAAAATTATAAGAGCTGTCAAATTTTTATATAAGCACTTCAGTTAGAAAAGGGATTTGGGTTCTGGGCATGTGCAGAGAAGAGCCATTTAAATTATTAAAAGTACTTCAATTTTTTTTTCCCCCAAGCACCTGATTTTGGAAGAGTTTTGGTTTGTGCAGTCCAAAGTGACAACTTTCTTTGAGCAAGCCTGTGTAAAGACACTTTCAATTTTTCAAATAGGGGATATGTAGGCAGCTGGCCCTCGGTGGGGATCTGGAGGACACCAGGAGGGCACGTTACCCCAAACACCTCTATGACTTGGCATCTTGTCACTCTTATAGGTTGGGGGGTGGTAAAGGCATTTCCAGAAGGCCTCTGTTAAAATGTTAATTTCTCATATTAACGTATCAATGAGGAGCATGGCTCTGGGGGACTGAGATCACAAACATTTTGGTAGGGAGGATGGGAGAGACAGGTCTCTGCCCAGAGCCCTTTCTCCTGGGGGTGATAGACAGGGGCCTCGGCACACAGTACAGGGTCTCTTTGCTCCTGACGCTGTGGCTGAGAACCCTTCAGGTGGCCTCAGAGTAGGAAGTAGGCAGGAGTATAAAACTCACTTTGTGTGTGAAGATTTTACTGAGCATCTGTCCCCTCCCCCTCTTAAAGTAACCATTAGAAAAGGTGGGTTCTCTGATACTTTTAATGTTCATTTGCATTATGGCTTGCCCAGGATATCAATTTCATTCTTTCTGAGAAGCAGAATAGTATTCATCAGAAGCATTTTAAGGGGAAAATTGAAAGGAAGGTGGAATCAATAGGTTCAGCTTTAAGGTTGATTCTTCTTATTTTATCTTTTGGTTGGGAGTTTCAGCAATGTGAAAGAAAAAGAAGGGGAAAAAATCTAACAAAATGTAAATAATGTTTCCCTTTCAAAGGTTTATTTACAACAAAGGGAAAGGGAAGATAAATGATGTAAAATTTAGGCACTTTACAATTGTAATTTGTATTACTTTCTCACCTCGGTGAGACTTGGGTGACTGTTTCAAATATTTACCTTTATAAGAAATGTGACAGTCGTGTTGCCATATGTGACTCTGACATTTGGAAAACGTTTGCGGGACCTCGAATTTCTTAAAGGGGAAATGGCTTTAAATCAGGAAGCTTCCATACAAAAAAATCCGGTTTATTTCTCTGAACTTCTTCAGAGGGATGTTGGTTCTTTTTGAAAGTTGAAACCCTCATTGTTGCAGAGTGTGAAGGGTTTAGTTCTATTTATCCACGGAGGTGCGAGGTGGAACTTTGGAGGTCCCCATGTATTTGCCATCTTCTCCCCCAGACACACAGCCAAGGCAGGGGCCAGCAGCTTCCCTGACTTCCCGCAGAACCCAGTGCTCTGGGCCTCCTTCCTCTTGCCCCAAAGCGAAAGGCACTCCCTTCTTTCCTTTCTCTTGAGAGTTGGGGGGCTGAGCTAAAGTTTGGAAAATGGATACCACTTAACCTGGTAAACTGTACTTCCTTAAAGAGTAACGAGAGGCTTGCTTACGTCCAAGCGCTTGTCAGGCGTTGGCACGTGCTTCACGGGTCTGTGGAGCTCGACGCAGCACTGGTCCGCGAACTCTCCGCTGTCTGGGCCGTGGGCACAGCCGGTGCTGCGGCTCGCCAGCCGCTGTCCCTCACAGGATGGCGTGAGACCTTATTTCGGAGTCAGCGATGCAAGGACAGCTTTCCGTGTCTCTCAGGCCAGACGTCGTTCCATCACGTTAATCCAAAAGTTAACACATTAATACATATATTAATGAATTCAATCACCATCTGTATATTGAATATGAGTCATTGTGTTAGGTGCTAAAAGGTACAGAGATAAAAAAGAAAGAGTCATTCTCAAGGAATAGCCTTAGAAAGATGTGTGCACAAGTGGCTGGAATATAGCCTATCATATTTTATTATAATGTATTTTTTTAAAGATTTTATTTTTATTTATTTTTAGAGAGAGGGGAAGGGAGGGAGACAGAGAGGGAGAAACAGCAATGTATGGTTGCCTCTCACATGGCCCTCATGGGGACCTGGCCTGCAACCCAGGCATGTGCCCTGACTGGGAATCGAACCGGGACCCTTTGGTTCCCAGCCTGCACTCGATCCACTGAGCTACACCAGCCAGGGCTTATTATAATGTATTTTTATAATGGATTATAAAACATGATAAAAGATATAATACATATGCCATACTACTATTACTTTTATACTAGGCCTGACTCTTTGTAGTATTCCCACATAGAGCATACTTGTTTTACTGGTGTATTTGCTCAGTAAATAAGCACTAATTACATGTAAAAAGTAGAAGGGGTACAAACCAGATACTTGAACAGGGCTTCCCACAGTTGGGAAATATGGAAACAACCTGGGGGCTTTTAAAAAGTGTTGACTCCCGCGGGTCTCATCCCTAGGAATTCTGATTTAATCAGACCATGGAGTCAGCATATTTAAAAGTTCCCCAACTTTGAGAAGCACCTCCCTGGGGGACCTCCGAGTGAGTGAGCAATGAATGGCACTTGGGGAGCCTGCAGAGGCTGTTTTCCAGAGGAGGGCACGTTGGAGGCTGGAGTGGGGGCCTGATTTAGACAGATTTTGATGGGGGCTGGGAGGGAGAAAATGGCATTCCCAGGAGCGGGACACCAGGTGCAAGGACAGAAGCAGGAAAGTGCATGTGTCTGGCGGAGTCGAAGCCTGGAGCGACCCTTCATCCACAGTGTGAGAAGGCGCCATGGGAAAAAAGAAAAGGTTGAAACAGTGGATTGGGGTCATGCGTGGAGGAACTTGTATGCCTCTCCAGAAAGTTTGAATTTATTTTACACATGCTGGGGAACCATTGGAGGTTCGGAAGCCAGCAAGTGGCACGATTGGACCTTCATTTTAGGAAAACACGGTGCATTGTGGAGCACGAACTAGAGACAGGGAAAGCTGGAACAAAGGAAACTGTTTGGGGAGCTATGGCTTCCGATAGACTGGGGGAGGGAGGGGTAAGTCTGTGCTAGACCAGTTTGGAGGGGAGTGGGGAGAAGAGAGTGGATTTGGGAGGCATTTATGAGATAACCTTGAATAGATGTGTTGGATATTTGCGTATGGAGCTTGAAGACCAGGGTGCAGTCAGGGAACACCCAGAGGGAATACAGAAGGAGCAAGTTCTGAATCAGTAGTGTAGGCAGGGTTGCCATACAGAACACTTGGTACTGGTCCAGAGCTCAGGGGCAAGATTCAGCCTAATGTGCTGAAGTTGCCACCCACAGCCCATTCTCTCCCATCATCGAGGCCTTTGTTTTGGTTTTCCCCTTACCCAAGGCACTTGAAACGAGTGCACGTTTTGTTTAATAGCGTGCACCAAATGCCAGCGCTCTAGTTTTAGTCACCAGAGCTGCCATTTTCCTCCGGGCTTCTAGAAGAAGGCAATCTGTAGCTCTTACACCTTCCTCAAAAATGAAAGTTTTGAATAAAAGCCAGTCATAGAATTAAGTCGGGGCAAAGTGCTGTCAGGGGTGAAATTCAAAAGACAATACGTAATAATTGGTTTTAAAACAGGAGCCAGATGAATCATAAGGTCAGACATATGAAAGGAAAAAGCTTTCTCCAGAAGACTTTGGTGCTGTGGCTACAACGGGCTGTTAGGAGACAAACTGACAAGAGCCTCCTATGCGAGACCTGCCTGGGAAACCGCTCACCAATTCCCATGTGTCTGAAAACACTCAGGGAGGACAAAGAGACCGTGTCTTCCAGCTGTTTGCGGCTTCCCCGGAAAGCTCTTTCCACTGTGTCTACAGTCACCACTTTGTTTCCTCCAGAGAACCCATGGGCCAGAGAGAAGGAAGACAGGGCCTCAGGAGGTCAGAGTGTCAACATGTCTGCTGCCAACCAGTGGTCCCTGAGGGAGAAGCTGTGGGAGGCAAGTGTGGGGTCTCAGCTCTCTAGAGCTGAGAGGGAGATGAAATATAGCCTCATAGTCCATCTTCACGGGGGTGGGCACTGAGGGCAGAGTGTGTGGCGACTTGCTCAGAATGAGCAGCCAAGTGGCAGTGAGGTCAGCAATAGAACCAAGACCTCCTGGCTTCCAGGCCAGAGCAGTCCACCTCCCTGCCACTCCTAAGGCAGGCTGCCCCAGGAGTCTGCACCTGGATGACTGACTGACTGCAGGGTGGGGAGCAAGGCAAATCCCATTCACTCAAAAATCTGTTCTTTTGCTCCTTTTCTCCACTTACCCCTAGCTTTTACTCTGTTTCGTTGACCTGAAGTGCAAATTTCAGATGGAGGTGGAGTGCAAAAGATTGAAATGGAGATTGAAAAAGATTGAAATGGATTGAAACATGTACAATCATTGCCGAGTCATGGGCTGCCTCTACACCTGTGGCTACCCACATTTCCTCATTGAGCCCCTTTAGTTACATTAGTGGAATCCTGTTTTGAAAGATTTTTCCCTATGAAAATGTTTGCATGAACCATGTTTACCTCTTCGGGCTCCTCATACTCACACTCTTTTCTTCTGAGCTTCAACCCCTGCCTTATTATATACTACCTGACCTGTCACCCCGACCATCACTAAGGGTCTCAGGGATGCAGGCAGATCTCAAGCTGACCCATTTATTCCCCCTTGGAAATTTGCAACTGGGACACAGTGATTCTCCTTAGCTAGCTCTGAAAGGTCACGGGAATGGCTGCAGTGGGATACAGGCAGTCTAGCAGCTGCTGAGAGCACAGCTTCTGGGGCTGGTCTGCCAGGGCTCATACGCCAGTCTCACCACCCCCTAGCTGTGCAGCCTTGGGCGTGTCCTCTCTCTGCCCCAGTTTCCACAATTGAAAAATGGAGATAATAATACATAATAAAATAAATAATAAGTGAATAATATAGATGAATGAATGAATGAATAATAAATAATAAAACAAATGACAAAAATACCAAGAGTGAGTTGCTATGTTAAGTATTATGTGCCTCAGACAGTGCTAGTAGCTATTCAGATGTGCGGGGGACCAGCCCCCACACTTCTCCGGTTACCCCGAAGGACGGACAGTAAGGCAAATGAGACAACTCCAGACACTCTCTGGGGGTGCAGGAGAAACGGTCAGGCCTCGGGGACCTGGCCGGGCCAGCCAGCCTCTAGGGCCAGACTGACACCCTCCAAAAGGTTTTCTTTATTTTTAAAGGGTTTTCTTTTTACAAGCAGTAGAAAAAATAGACGAATACTTGCAAATTATTAATGGCAGGAAAAGGCTGACTTACAAAACTAGTTACAGAGTACCTTAATTTTTTCCTGGGCTTAAACAAATGGATGGTATGATAAGGAGGTTTGCTGATCTATCTATTAGCCAGGAAACAGTATTAAACTACAAACTCTTAGGTCCTAGTTAATGGCTAAACATATAGTTTTAAAATCTTAGATCTCTCTGAGTTAAAGATGTATACAGAGGTTGCTCTTTGTACTTTTGAGACTTAAGGGGAATGTTACGTAGGCAAAGACATTCTTAACCATTAACTACATTTGTTAGAGCTGATGGCCTTATCTAGATTTCTTTGAGATGTAAAACTAGTTTAACGTTTTACTAAAATCTACTATTTTCAGCTAAAAACTTCCTAACTTTCCTATTTATCTAGTCCTAGTAATAAAACATTCCTGCTCAGTAGTAAATTTCTGGCTTTGGAAAGACTGTATAAGATATTTCTTAGTAAATGGCTTCTCTAGCAATTAGCAGTTGCTTCTGCTTTTAGTGTTCAGGTTGCTGGTTTGCTAAATGGCTTAATTCTTCTCCTTAACCCTTTCAGGTGGGGGAACAGGCTAGCAGTCAGAAGCCTTTGTTTTCAGAGGTCAAATGAGCATTGCCATATCTACATCATGCAAGCCACAAACCAGACTTGTGAGAACTGCCCCTGGTCGCCTGCCGCTGTGCAGTGGCATCCCTTCCATATCCAACTGTGCCGAGAAATGGGTATGGGCTAGTTCCCCACAAATCAACGTTTATGGATCTGGTGTAGGCTGGCCTGCAACACAAATGCTTGCTATTATCATTGTTAATAATATTAGTAGTGGTATTAGTACCATCATCATCATTATGGGGCTTTCTAGATGGCCTGTGAGAAAAGCCAGCAGAGGAAACGGTGTTGTAGAGAGAAACAGGGAATACACAGGTATAAAGAGAGGATTTCCATCAACACCTCATGGGTTAGAGAAACAAATGTGGAGAGAATACCTTTTGGGGTTTGATGCCTCTTCAGGCCACAGTGCTGTTATCTCCTGACACCAAATAGACTTCTCCCCCTTGGGTTTTCTGAACTCCTTCTATAATAATACTTCTCCTTTGAGTTTCTTTGAATGAGCTTTGCTCCATGTGACCAGAGGATTTCCAAAGAAGAACCAAGTCAAGTCATACAGGAATGAAAATGGACAGCCATCTCTTCCCTACAAGAGCAGTGTCCAGGCTTAGCTCAGTCCATGCCCAGGATGCTGTCTGCCAAGCCCCAATTTGGGTAATTCGGTTTCGATCAGCCAGGCCTGCCCTCAGGGCAGCAGGTGCTGCCCTGGCCGTTGTGGTGAGTGCTGTGAACTGTGAGACAGGGCCACAGGCACAGGTGATCTCCTGGAAAGCAATACTAGCTCCCTCAGAGAAAGCATGTCTTGTTCAATTTTGTATCCGCATCACCTAGCAGAGTATTTGGCACGCAGAAGGGCTCAAGGAATACTGATTGTGTGATACATAAAGAAGCAGTATATCCCTGGGGCTGCATGGCCAGGCAGCGAAGACTTAGCAAGTCAGAGAAGGAAGAGGCTGCCCCAGGGTGGGGGAGTGGGACTACATTTTCCACTTTTGAGGGTTAATATCCCTGATGGGAGCATCTTGTGGAACAACTTTTGGAATGTAAATATGATCTGTTTTTATTACCATTCTTAGACCGTTTGTACTCTCTCAGACAATTGCTAATATGAAAATTTCTCCCAAAAACAAAATAGGGAAATCAGGACTTGTGCAGAAATGAATTTACTTTACATTTTTATCATTCATTTTACAATTAATTAACTGCAGTTTGGATTTCAGGGTGGGTTCAGGTTTTGCTGTAATCTTTATAGTGCATGGGGTCCTTCTATGCTTTCAATGAATGGAGATTCCTTTCTCCTTACCTTTGCGTCCTGCTGAAGAGGGAGAGCAGGTGGGAAGAAAATCTTGACCTAGGCATTAGCCTTCATCTTTCTAGGCTTTTCTAAGGGGTGATAGTAAAGACGGTTAGCCGTGAGTACTGCACAGGCTTCAGCACGGGAGGACAGAGGTTGCTTTAGTCAGAAGGGGCTGATTGGAAACATCCCGTCCAGGGAGTTCTCACTAAATACCAACCTTGTTCTCCCAGATTTGCTTCTTAAGAATTTGGAAGTAGTTTTCTTTCTCTTTTTATTAATTTTTTTTTGAATAGTGAGAGAGAGACTTTGATTTCTTATTCCATCCATTCATGCATTCATTGGCTGATTCTTGCTTGTGCCCTGACCAGGGATCGAACCTGCAACCTTGGCATATTCGGACTATGCTCTAACCAACGGAGCTACCCAGCCAGGGCCTAGAAGGAATCTTCTTTCTTTCAGAAACACATTGATACTCACACTGGACTTCTAAGCATGATCTCATTTGAACACTGCAAGTGTACCTCACATGCCGGGAGTTTAGGGGTCACTACGGCAAAGCCCATTCCCATAATTGAACATAATCCTACTGATACTTTGCATCTCTTCTGGTCAGGAAAATGGAGGCAATTTTCAACACTTGCCTTCGTTCCATTACTTAGAAAGTACATACACGTAGGCAAAGAGAAAAAAAAACGGAGCGCAGATTTTTGTAATGTGGCTCCTGGCCTCTCGAGTCTCTCTCCACAGTGATCACGCCGTGTACCCGACACACATGTTTAGATATAGCTAGAGGCTTCGGGGAAGGACGCAGGCCCTTTCGTAGCCCATTTCTAGCGTCAGGAATGCGAGTGGCCCGTCACCTGCCTCCACCTCTTGTGACATGCTTCACAGAGACACATCCAGCCGCCAGCCGCCTCCTTTTCCCTTTAACTGAAACTTCCCTCCTTGATGATTTCACTTCAGACACTGCTTTCCCCTAAATCTCTCCTTGACTAGAATCATGCTAATGTTGACAGTTCCTCCCCCCACCCCCTTTGTTACAACCTGCAACCAAGAGAGAGTGTGAGGTGAGCTTGTCGGAGGAGATGAAAGATGGCAAGAAATGGGTGTTTGGGGACCCGTTCTTTGGTGACATGGACTCCGCAGTCCTTTTTTCACTCTCGGTCCCTCACTCCGTCTCTCGCCTTCTCCCTCTCCCGCGCTCCCCCTGCCTGCTCTCCCTCTCGTTCTCTCTGAAATGGTGTGTGCCTCCAGTAATTTACATAATACTCTTCTGACACCTTTACTTTAGTCATCAATCACCGCACCTTCTCTCAGTCTATCTTTTGTCTGAGCATGTCTCTTCTTTATCAGGCCATGCACAAAAGATTAATTTCACAGTTTTTCTCCCTTCTTTCTTTCCTTGCAAGATACAAAGCTCATGAAATGACAGAAGCAAGATAATGAAAACAACAATGCAAGCAATTTTTTTTGTTCTTGCAGGTTGGATCTCAAGATACTTTTTCTACCTCATTGTGTGCCATCTGTCTTAGAAAAGGTCTGCTCTGTATTTTTTTTTTAATACCTTTCTGATGCTGCTCAGTAGACTACCTGGGGGTGGGGTGGGCAGATTACATATTTAAATCAGGTCAGAGGCTTTGGTTTGAAAATCTTTGGAACAAATAAAGCAAGGGGCCCATCTCTAACGGAGGCATGGACTACTGCACAATGCCCATGCCCCAATTAATATTAATGAGATCTTATGCATAGCCAATTTATGACATTTGATTGACTCACCCAACCACCCTTCAACTGTCTTATAAAGTGAAATATATGGCAAGGACGGCCTTATTTGCATATGCATATGTTCTTAATATTAATTAGGCTAATGGATCTAAGAACTAGGAGACAATTTGGGCACTGGCAAAAACGGAAAAAAGAAATTTACCACCCATGAAACAGAAAAGTGCTCCATGTGCTGTCCCTGCCCTGGAACAAAAGAAGTAGAACTGGAAGGTAAAAATAACTCCTGCCAATATTTCCTCTTTTTCTTTTGTTTCACAGGATTCATAGTTTTAAAAAAGCAAAATATTTACCACAGCATTAGTATTACTTATCTTCTTTCTTTCCTTTGAATTGGAAAAGCCTAAATAGATTACAGAAAAACATAAAATAAAAGCCTAGTGCAACTGTATGTCGGTGGCCGTAGGCCAGATCTCTCCCATCAGCTAGTGGGATGCCGCGGCTTCAGGAGGGCGCAGCGTCTCACAGGGACATGTGTTGGACACAGGACAAGGGGCTATGTCAGGAAAAAGTGTTCCCAAGGACATGTGCTTTCGCAGGGTCACTAATGGAATTTATTCCCATAGTGGAGTGGCTGGGAAATACTCCTCTGATGCAGCCTAATGAAGCCTGGAGAAGAGAGTCAAACTACGTGGGTTTTGTTGTTGGACTTAGTAGCAACGCATGCTCTGATTTTTTTTTCTTTTAAACCGTCCTTTAAAGTCAAATTGTGATGATCTTTGACTTCATTCACAAAAGGAAAAACATTTTTGTATCAGATCACACTGTATATGCTGAAGGACATTAAAACCAAGTAACTAGCAGGCTCTGGATAGCAGAATAGTGTATGGTCACGTGTGTTTGCTTTATGGCTCCATAAGCGATAACCATTATAAATAATAATAGTGTATGTTACTTGAGTGCTTATTCTATACCAAATATTTTGGAAACCATTTTCCACATTCTGTCTTATGCCAGTTCTGCATAGGTCTAGATCCCCATTCCAGAAATCCCTCCTCCAGTGACTGTAACCGCAGAGAGATGTGGGACATGCCCAGGGTCACATGGCCAGTATTCATACCTGCGTGGATTGTGGCTCAAGTGTGATCTCTCTCCTTTGGTCTTTCAGGGTTAGGATCACTCAAGGACATTGTAGAGTGGAAGTAGTTCAATCTCGAGTCAATAAAAACAGCAACAGGTGCTGTAGGAAGAGGGACACATTGTGTTTCCTTTTAGGAGAGTCATGGCCGTGATGCTCAAGTGAATAGTTACATTTGACAGCAGACATGATTGTTGTGGTCACACAGGTAAAGAAAGTGACATATGGAACGAAACTCGATTAACTGGCAGGTGAATACAGTGCTTTAGAACAAAATAGTATGTATTTGTATTTAACTTTTATGAGTGAAAACTCTTTGTGGAATAAAGTCTTTTTGGACATACATCTTCCAGAGTTTGCTAAAATGGTTACACACAGAGAAGGAAGAGCGGGACACAGGTGGGGCTGGATGAGGCCTGTGCAGGGGGGAGTCTACGGTGGTGACGTTAGAGACAAGGTGGGAAGGCCTCCAGAGCCAGGAGTGGCCCGTGGATTCTTCTTCTCTCAAGTCCCCACCCCTTCTCTGAAGCCTGTGCTGAGCAGGTGGCTGGGCACAGCTGGAAGTTAAAACTCTGTGGGGATTTTGCCTTCTGATACAATTTCTAGTGAGTGTTATGAGCTGCCACACCCCTCACCTGGCTCTCTAGTCCAAATCTGTGCCTGTCTCATGGGAACTTTCATTTTGGCAGAGGGAATGGGAGGAGCAGAGAATGGCGAGGAGACAATTGCAAGGAAAGAAGAGGTGACATCTCCCCAGAGGCCCTAGGCTTGAGTTTGGCACTGACAGGATTGATGGGGACCCATATGATGAGTTCTTTACTCTGATAACCATTCATTCTGCCCAAACTTGATACTTTCTAAAGAAATTATCTCTGCTGCTGAGAATGCTTTGACTACATTGTAATGATGTGACAGGTAGTGAAAGCGTGTGTATGAAGAAATCATGGAGCCGATACGCTTTATTCTCTTCTCACATTAAAAATATGTTCATTAAACAAGGGCTTGTTTGCAGAGACAATAGGAGAAGGAAGTAGAAAGCGGGGACAGGACTGAAGCGTGCCGGATGCCAGTTTATCTCAGCTCCACGTCGCTGAGCAAGAATCCACCTGGCAGGGTGGTTACGTGTGTGGGCTCTGGGTCCAAATGCCTAGAATTATGTCCCTTACGAACTCCACCTCTTATGTCCTGGGTGCCTGTGGGCGTATTGCTCAACCTCCCCGTACCTCAGTTTTACCTTCTGTGAAGGAGGTGCAGTAGAACACCTATGTTATCTTGGATTGTTGTGAAAGGAAATTAAGGAAGAGTGCTTGGCACATAGTAAGTGCTCAATATGCATTCTCATTATTATTACTACCAGGTTTATCCACCTGGTTGATGCACTAAACTGCCTACCTTTCCCGCTAAGCCTTCTTGGAATTTACTCAAGAAGCTTTTCAAAAAAATAAATATGTATTGCCACTGCCAATCACTGTAGCAGTTGGTGGCAATAAGCAGGACAAGTGTGACTACTGTCCTCACAGAGCTTATAGTCTAGCTGAGCAAAAAGATATTTAACAGCTGAATACAATAGAGTAAATCAGTGTTAAGAGGGAGGATTTATGAGAGTTGAGGGAGGGGGCAGAAGAGGAACTGCCTGAGTTCAGATGTCCAGGAGGATCCGAGAGCTGGGACCGGAAGGACAGGTCAGAGGCAGCTGCTGGAAGGGGTCAAGGAGCAGTGGGAAGGGAGAGCAGCATTCGTAAACTCCCAGAGGTGGGAAGGGGCAGAAATAGGGTCAAGGACCGTCGGAGGCCTGAGTGGATAGACCTGAACTACAGGAAAGAAAATGACAGAGGGAAGGGGGGATATGGCCGGAGGAGCCAGCCACGTGAGGTGTGACTAGCCCCTGAAGGAAGTGGGATTTCTGCCATGAGTTGTGGGAAATCACTGGTGAATTTAAAGCAAAACAGTGAGATGTGATGAGCTGTACATTTTGAAAAGACAGCTAGACAGGAACGGTGAGGGAAGAGGGAGAGGGGCACCTGGCTGGGGAGGGGCCAGCTTCTCCAATAGTGGTTATGGAGAAGGGCAAGCTCCAGGGGTAAATTATCCCCCAGTATCCATTGACCAAACGGTTGTCCCTTGACCAATTGCTAGGGCTTATTTCAAGCTAGTCCAGCAAGGGCAGGTCATGTGTTTTAGTGTAAGAGGGCCCTTTCTGAAATTCAAAACCCATCCATGAGCTCCAGAAGCCAGCTACAAAAGCATTTTTACTTCAACCCTCTGTTCTACCTTCCTGCCCCAAAGGAAAATGTGTCAAGAGCACTTTAGGAGAAAACACCCCAGTGATTTCTTTCCCTTCACCTTCTCTGTCTCTGTCTCTCTCTCACTGACAGTGAAAAGGCTGACCTGTGGATTCCTTTGTAGTAGGACAAGGCACGTGGTAGAAATGCTAACCATTTCTTCTCCCAACTGTGCCAGCCTCAGGGACACACAGTAGGTACTCACTCAATGCACATTGATTCACCTGGTGCCAGTGATCACTGTGTTCTCTCCTGCAAAGGAAATGGGGTTTGGGGACAGGGATGTTTCTGTGATTGCCAAATCTTCCTTTTCCATCTGCTCAGCATTTACCAAGGTAATAGCAGTCCATCTTCTGTGGAGGGGAGGACATTGGCAGAGGAAGCCAGGGCTGACTCACTAGCCCAGGATGTTCGGTGGCAGTCAGACGATGTTTGACCCCAAGTCTATCTATCATTCAGCTCAACTGCCTTTCAGGCCTCTAGGATTCCCAGGCCTGTGGGCTGCCATTTGGACCAACATTTGGGAAGCAGGATGCTTATGGAATCCATTTCAATTTTGGCAGTAAGAACAAAGAACTAGGCAGGCTGGAATGGAGCAAAGAGGTATAAATGTAGCCCAGAGCAGGGTGTCTCATGGCTGACCCTTTTGTGGCAAGGGTGGGGTGTTTGGAGGGGGGAAGGGTGTATACAAGGAGACCATTTAAACTTGCACAACAAGCCAAAAGAGGGGGAGCCAAACTGCAAAGGAGGTCTCACGCAGCTGCCTCCCAAAGATGAGCAAACCCAATTTTCATGTGTTCATCTGTAGGTCAAAGGATTCTTGAGCTGTACTGTACAGCTCAACGGGAGTTGCGAAGGGCATCTTATGTATTTATGGCGTTCAGCACAACCTCCTTGGGCCCTGCTAGTAGGATGTGCCACTTCCTGGGAGGGCTAAAGCAGGCTTGGCTGCTCGGGGTCCTCACAGCACTGCATCCGAAGGAACGTGGGCCTTTGCAGGCACATCTCCTCCACCCAACGTGCACACTCACACACACACACCCCAGCGAGCCCTGTTCTGCGTGAAAACACTCTAAAATATTCTCCGTCCTTCATATACAGGGAAAACCCTTTAGGCGTTAGATACTGCAGTAATTACTATATAATGGAGTAAATACTATACTATAATAATTAACTTGTAAACCTTGAAATAACATTTACTGTAATTTAGACCAAATATGAACTGTGAGTAATGAAGCTCGATCCAACATGAAATCATTTGCAGGGCGCTTTAAACATATGCCTGGGAAGAGAAAGCAGCAGTTTCCCATCGTTACTGAAATGGGCCCAGCCGAGGCCCTCACACACAGAAGCACAAGCAGCTGCCGTTATTTTCAAATATCTTGTTAGCATTTTTTTTTCCTTTTTAATAAATTGCTTTCCTCTCACCTTTTCCTAAACTGTCCTTTCAGGCTGTCAGAAGTAGCCCAGGGTTTTGGTTTGAATTTAGTTTTTACTCAGATGATTGCAAATGCTCTATGCAAAACTAACATTTAAATCCCAGGCAGGAGTCTTGCAACTGGGCAGAGAGCAAGAAGGTTCTTGGGTTGCCTGTATCAGCAGTAAACTGTGGATGCTTCTGGAAAGCAGATCAATAACACAAAGCTACTTTTGACCACAGCGGTGCCAGGAGCTTGGGACACCTAGAAAGTATCAAAGCCTCTGTGGACTCAACATGTCACCTTTGGCTTCCAAATCCCTATTACATACATAGGCCTGCTCAGCGTGTGAACAACTATGGGTAGGGGAGGGGTGCAGGGGGCAGATCTGTCTGTCTCCTCCCCCCCCCACCCCACGTACATAGTAAAGGTAAGAGAGGGACTTGTATTAGATCGAACCAAGTGAAATTGCTGTTTTCCTAGGTCAAAGCAATGTAATATCGGCAACACCATGTGGTTCAACCTAAAACAAAATGCATAGTAAGTGCCTTATGACATGAGACCCTTGTGCCTTGCTCTGAGCATCACGTAGGCTCCAGATTCAGTTTATAAGGGGCCTTTGCTGGTTTCATATTGCCCATCTCCCTCCCCTCCCCTCTCAGAGTCACACTTTTGGAAAACATCACTGTCCTTCACTTCCCTTTCTAGTGTTTTCGCTGTAGTCAGGCTGAACCACTTGTGTTCTATTTTAGCATTTCCAACTCTGGAACTTTGTGTTTTCAGGTCCCCTCTCTCCCAGAATGACCTTTTGGCTGGCTTGAATCCTGCCCGTCCTTTTAAAGAGACAATTCAAACCTAACTTTTCTCTAATGCCTTTCTTAAACAAAAGAATGTTTGAGTTGAGAATAATAATAGCTGACATTCCATTGAGCACAGACGATGTGCTAGGGGCGTCTTGGGCATTATTCTGTGTGATCTACACAAAACCCGTAGGAGATAGGTTCTATTCTTCACCCTGTTTTAGAGACAAGAAAACTAACATGTACACTAAGGTTTGGAAATGTGCCCAAGGTCACACGACTAACACGTCAAAGGATTTCTCTTTGATAGCCATGGCCTGGAGCTGACACCCATATCCTTGCAAAGGACAGTCCAGTCCAAGAGCCACAGGTACCATCTCTGGTTACTTGAAGCGTTGGATGGATGAAAGGGATGCAATGTTTGCACACATTGCCGAGATCCAGGGCCAGTGCGAGGTGTCAGTTCATCACAACATCCAAATCATTCCAAGTCTTGGGCAATGGGCTGCCTGTCTGTTGAAAGTGAAATGGGTTGTCCAGTGGGAAGGAGTGAGATGCCTATCACTGAAGATGTCCAAATGGGGACTGTGGATATGGAATGCACAGACACATGTTCTCTCAGGCAGAACAGCTGGTGGCCAAGGGCATGGGCTCCCCAGTAAACTGCATGGGTTCAGAGTCTCAGCTCCACGATGGTAGTCTGCACCTCACACTTATTTTCTCATCATGCATCCCACACACAGATCCACTCCTTCATGTACCTATGTATAGTTTCTTGAATTCATGGATACTACTCATGCTTCTCAAACCTCAATAAAGGTATGAATCATTTTAACCTGGGGACTTTGCTAAAATGCAGTGTCTGATTCAGTCAGCCTGGTGTGTGACCTGGGCTTCTGCATTTCTCATACATTTCCAGGTGCTGGATGCTGGGATGCTGGGTACAAGGCCACGCTTTGAATGGCAAGTTCTTGTGTTGTATGCCCAACTTTTACCTTCAAAATTTTTAATATTAATTAACTATTTTCCCTATTAGGTTTTCAGTAAATAATAATGATTGATCAATTGCTTAGATATACTCTCCATACCAAGAAGGCCAAGTTTTGGTGATATGATAAACAATTCTTTAAGTGCCCATTCCCTAATATGGCCCACCCCCCACAGGGCACACCCATACCACTCCTTGTCTTCATGCCAACTATACATTGTTAAAAATTCGATGTAATTTTCTTCCTTTCCTCTTTTCTGAAAATTGCTCTGACATCTCTCATAGCATTTGCCAGCAGAAATTTTAGTTGGGACATGGATAAGGTTTTGAGCAAATGGCAAACAGTGGGAATTTAGATCAGCTAGGCCAGCGGTTCCAACAGTGGCTCTCTGCAGAGATGATTATTTTAGGGGAAAACATACATTCAGATCTGTCCAATTATTCCCATACATGCCATCAGTCTTTGTTTTCAAATATTTCATGAGAGCGCTTTCCACGATATGTCTTTAGAGCAATGACCGCCTGCCCTTTCGCTCCCTGAGAGACCTGGAAGTGTTAATGTTCTTCTCTCTGTCTAGTGCGAGTGGTTGGCATCGCAGATGGGCGTTTGCTCAGTGCTGGATCCCGGAGACTTCTGTGTGTGCATCTTGTATTGACACAATGGGTTGAAATCATATTTATTGTTTTCTTCCTCAGAAGGATCAGAGATGGAGGAGTTGAATGCTTTTAAGCAGTTTTTCAAGAAACAAAAGGCTACATTTTTGAAATGCCAGCTATTACCAGTCCACAGTTCAGACTCTGGGAAGACTCGTTAGCATTTGCACTGGTCCCTCCCTCCCTGAAAACAGTGTAGGAATCACACTCTGAGATGTGACCATTGAAATAGACTCAAAGTCAATGTGCATAATTACTTACCACAACAGTGGTTAATGTGCCCTGAAATATTCCCAGCTCCCCTCGGCCTGGGGCTTGATGGTTGATATTCAGATTTTCTTGATAAATGAATTGGATGTTTTGCTTACACTGTTTCCCAAAATGCCTCTGGATTATATGCATGTGCTTTTCCTCTCTATCTAGATGTGGAACTGGATGGAGGAAGGAAAGTCTCTGAGAGTTGTCGCATTACAGCTGTTATGGGAAATAAATAATGTCCTGGAATGTTAGAGCTAAAAAGGGCCATAGTAATCATCTCCAGTCTAGTTCAACCTACTCGTTTTATAAAAGAGGGAATGGAGGCCCAGAGAGGTAGAGTGACTTGCCCACGGTCATACAGCTAATTAGTGGCTGAGTCAAAATGAAAGCCCAATTCCCCTGACTCCAAATCTCGTGCTGTTTTTGTATCAAAGTGGACGGCTTCTAGCGTATGCTCCAGTTGCAGTGAGAAGGGCTGGTTTCTTGTTCGGGTCTTTGGAAGCCTGGTTCTCCTTGCATTACCGCAGGCCACACACAACTACTTCTCATATCCTCTGCCCTAGGGAGGATATTTCCCACATCTGCCTCATTGCCCTCTTCTGTCCTGACGCTCTGAGCTCTGGCACTCCGTCCCAGGCTCCGAGGCCTGCCACGTAGTCATTGCTTGAACTGTCTTCCTCAGTCAGAGCTTCATATTCCACAGTTAAGCTGGGCTTGGTTCCTTCTTTATGAAGACTTCTCCCTTCTCTGTCTCATTCTTTTGGGTCATGTTCTCTGTTGTGACACTAGAGACAATGAATGATGTGTTGTCATCCACCCAGGTAATGTACTTGCCCTTGAGTGGTACCTCCAGCCAAAACCCAGGGGAGTGACCTTGGATCAGGGTTTGGTGCACCAGGGGCAGAGGTGGGCAGAAGAGCGAGGATGGAGGGCGATGCCATGTTCATAAAACATCCTGACATTTCCCTCCACGTGCAGGCCACCCCTGCCTGAGCACAGTGCGGCAGCGTTCACCCAGGGAGTGGCAGCCTTCTCAGATGACCCAGGCAGTGGGAAGACCCTAGTGTACAGAAGACATAGTTCTTGTCTTTCAGAATGCACAGAAAGAAAAGAAAGAATGCACAGAAGAATAGGACGACCTGAAAAGACACCAAGTCACAGTCCAGCAAACAGTTGTGTGACCACAGGGGAAGGGGGTGAGGACAAAGGTAGCGAGGAGACAGTGGTTGGATTAGACCTTGCATGACAGTGAGGATCTTGTTGGTATATCTATTGGGGTGAAGCCAGCTGAGGAGGGGTTGCGGCACCAAGGGAAGGGGTATTGCAGAAATGAAACAACGTGGACACCTAAGAGGCAGGGAGGCACACATGACTGCTTGATGGGGGACAGTATAATACCCAGTGTCCTTGGCTCAAAGTGACTCTTGCCAGTGTATTAATACAATGTGCTGGCAGACCTGTCCTTAAGGTGCAGCTGGTCCTGGAGACACAACCCCCTCACACCTTGTCTCCCTGCAGGTCTGACACCCTCCTTCCGGCCGGGGCTGCTCTGGGACTTTGTGCAGACCGTATGCTCCCCTCTGTCCTCATGGGGGGCCCCTCTCTGGCATCTCTCCAGATGCTCCTTTCCTTCCTTCTGCCTCTCTAGCCTTGACTTTTCCTTTCAGTGCCCACATTCCTCTCTTTTCCTCTGTGAAACCTTCTCTAAACATTTTATAATGGGTAGGAATCTCATCCCATTAACACATGTCTGAAAAAAGAATTTCACTTCATAATTTTCCTTAAATCAAATAAAATACAACTCTAAGCACTGGTCTGCCCAGAATGATGGTAAATTCAATCTCAGTGATTGTTAGGGCTTTCTCCTCCTTTTGGGGGCCTCTGGTTTTCAGTCCATCATGCTTATTTCAGATCTCCTCTCTCTCCAAGCCCAGGTCCACCTTAAAGGTGGTTGACTGTCACCATCAGGCTTTGCAGAACATGTAGGATCTAGGTTTGGGATCCCACTGCCCAGGGTCCAACCTTCCTGGGGAGACTGCACAGCTGATCCCCTGAGGTCTTCTACTAGTGGGAGTGGGGTCTCTGCCTTTACAGGGCCTGCTAGTATCCTCCTTGTCTTGGTTTTGCTGGCTTTCCTTCCTCCTGCTCCCCGCAAACTACCCACCTCTCTTTGACCCCTGGGCTCTGGTGTAACCTCTGTAGTGAATTTAGATTTTCAATGATGACACTTGGGAATCTGCAGCTTCCAATTTGCTGCACAAACCTTCCAGAGCCAAGGAGCACCAAGGGCTTGGCTTCATTCTTAGGAGAGGTAGGATTTTGGCAAGACAGAGGAGAATATGCAGGGAATGAAACTGGTATGTCAATACATTATCTGAACCACAATTCCATTCATTCTTTGGATTCTAGATTTAGACAGGTTACCAGCCTTGAGTAACTCTCCCTGCCCCAGTTTCATTATCTATAAAATGGCAATAACATTAATAATTATTTCCTAGGGTTGTTACAAGAATTAAATCACATAATACCTCCAAGTTACGTAGATCAGTACCTGGACCATAGTTAAGCTCTTAAAAACTGTGAGCTGCTTCATTAGTTATTATTCATTTGACCATTAACATGCCGCAGAGGACTGCTAATGATTTTATTATGAATGGCAGTCAGTGTGCACATGTGATTAAAGCCCCTTGCCCACTACTGCAATGCTCAATACGTTCTTGGTGATTCTGACTTGACAGAACGAGCAAGATTTGTCCCGCGGGTCCCAGAGGAGAGTCTGCGCCCTGAATAACTATTCCAACTATTGTTCACCATATGTCCACAACCAAAAAAATAATCGTTTTGGAGGGCAGGAAATGAGCACACATGTGCACGTCTGCAGAGAGTTGCCTGCTGAAATCGACATATAAGACATATTTACCACCGAGGCAAATGCCTTCATGTTTTTGTAAGTGGCTAATTCTGAACACCCAAAAGGGAAGACAAGAAAAGCCAAATTCCAATGGCATCATGTGTTTGTTATTTTGGGGCAAGGTTATGTGGAAGGAGAGCTTCCCTTATGCCTGGAACACTTTAAGGGGGAGAAATGAAGTATTTAAAGGTATTTTAATGATCATGAAAGGCACTGGCTTAATAGGGCAGGAAACTATGGTTCTCTTTTTAGTCCCAGAAGGAAAATAACAGGCTGCAGCTTAGCCTTCCCTGTAGAGTCATAAACTGGACTGCAAAGAGGCAGCCCCTTGAGACACCCTTTCTGGGTTTCTGTGGCCCTTTAACTGTGGGTCTGTCTGCTTAGGTTTCCAATGTGCTTATTAATTAATGATCACAGCAATGGGCTCAGGTAGCAGCAACCAGTGAGAGGTTCTGGGAGAAGCCATTGCCTTCTGGCATGCAGGATTCAGGACTTTCCTGAACAAGCTGGCCTCTGTGGTCCCATGTTTTCTTCTGGCTGCTCAGGCCTCCATTGCTGGGTCCCCCATGTATGCATGCATGTTTTTCTTCTGTTCTTTCCCTGCTGAAACACTGAAGTTCCCCACACCAGTCACTGCTTTTACCATCAGCATCATATGATTCTCGTTATTTGAAGCAGTTATATTTTATAAAGTTACCAGGAATACTGAGTTGGGAAGACTGAACCATTGCTCCTAGGAGAAATACAAGGTTAGGTTCCTGCAAGCCTCTGGTCCTAACATTTTCATTAACTAATGGATATGTAATCTTGTTATGTGTGTTTTTGTTTAAAGATGTCTTAACAGCAGCCTACTAAGCACTCTGGGTTAATCAGTGATCCAGAGTTCAATGGAAGAGAGCCTCCTGGTGAGCAGCCCCTAAAGCACTTTCCCTCCACTTAAATGCTTTCTGTTCCAGCTTGTGGACCTGAACTTTGAGCCCAGATGCATTCTTCCCTGGAACCCTAGGTGGTACAGATTTTACTTCCACTGAATTTACTCCCTCAAAAGCCCTACGTCTGTGTCACAGACTCCAGTTCGACCCTCTGACCCTCGAATCTGTCTTTGGCTTTGCTTGCGGTCTCTGCTGCTGCTCTCACTTGTGGCCTGAAGCCTTCTACAGCAAACCCTGTCCAGCTCTTGCCCCAGGCTATTTCTTTTGACATCTCCCACTCTGCGATGAAATTATTTTTTTTAAGTGCTTAGAGCATATTTTTCATCTCCTGAATTCCTTTCATCTCTAAAATCACTTGACTCTTCATAAAACATGAGTTGGAGTGGGTGGGGCACTCAAGCCAGCCTGTTACACACGTGTTACCCATATCACGTGGAGGTCATCATCAAACTCCGGGCCTGGCTAGCATCAGCCCCTATTCCTGACAGCTCCTCCAATGGCTGTTCCGTGGCAGGCATTATGAGACAGGAAGAGAGTCCAAACGGTACACTTTCAGATGAGATGACATCATTGTGGAAGGCGAAACTGGGCGTATGGAAGACAGGGCATCTCAAAGAAACCAGGACTTGGAATATAATCAGGAGAACGTGTAGCAGATGACCGGAAGGCTGTAAATGGGGCCGTGTTTGAACAGCCGTCAGCTTTCACGGCAGCATTTGTCTCCAGGTTCTTCAAGATTATCACGCCAGAGTGACTGGTGGCTTCTGCCGGAGAAATCTCTGCGTTTCCCCAGTGAACTCTTCCACTGCACTTTCTTGCATTGAATTTCGTTTGTGCTTTCGTTGCTTTGTCTCCAGCTGGCTCTTTTCTCAATTTCCTTTACTGTAGCTTCATCATCTTGCTTTTTAGTACCTTCCTCCTCCATTCTGCTATATCCACCTGCTCCGTGCTGCCACACCCACAGGGACATACCTGTTTTGGATTAGAACCCAAAGTCAATTATCCTCCAAATGTGTGAGGACTCCATTGCCGACAAAGAGCCTTAAGTAGTGCTTTCTTTGGGGCCACATTTGTGAAAGCACATGGCCTGTTCTTAAGTTTGAGAAAAAAATATGCAGTGGGAAAGTGTTGTTGTAACTAAGGAAGAAATGCTCTGCATAAGACTGACACCGCCTTTACAGGGCAGTCTGATATTCTCGTAATTGCCGCTAGAGAAGGAATTTGGAGGGCAGAATTTCAGTCCTTTGTTGAACAGAGACGTAAACGGAAGCACAGGACCACCCGGGGACTTCTCATGTTTACACGGAGTAGTGGAACAAGGGCTAGGATCCGGGACTCTTGTCTCAAAGCCAGGCCTGACCAATCACAGCTTAGCCTGCATGTGTTACTGGGCCACTACTGACCAACTGCTTGTCTGGAAGTGGCCTTTGTACTTGGCCAAACCCAGACAGCCAACCTTGCTCTTTCCAGAGACCCTCACATATCCATCTTTGGGTGTCTCATAGATGACATTATCCCCTTACCAGGAATGCCTTCTTCCCAGGGCCAGTATACCTGGATAGATACAGAAATGAAATTATAGCTCCATAAACTGAGCCTTAGCACGTGCGGTGCCTTCTGGGAAATCAGCCTGTGGAGGGGCTAATAAGATTGGATTAGAGGGTATGTATCTTTTTAAGGTATATTATGGTATATACAATTCATGCTGCAGGAAACATTTTATCCAAAAATGTACTTGCCTCATCCCATTTTCCCCCAGCCTCTGTTTATTCTTATTTAGTTATTTAGTTATTTAGTTATTTAGTTATTTAATTTTACACTGCAAGATCAGTGTGCCCAGGATATATCCATCTCCCTGCATCTCTCTCTTTGGCTCATCTTCTCAAAAGCAAGGAAGGCTCCCTCCTTCCCGAAGGGGCAGTGGAAAGGGGAGGAAGTACACAAAGTGATTTATCTCAGCCTGTCAGCTGTTTTGAGGACACCGGCAATGGAGGGTGCCCGCCCCGCCTCGGTCATCACCGTGCTCTGAGGAGGAGCTCCGCCCTTCATTAAAAGCACACTCAGTGCCCCTTGAAAACGACCTCTGAGCTCATTGTCAGCTTTACAGTGCAGCGCAGCCCCAGGACAGAGTCTGGGGCCTTTGCTTCCAGGCAGCCTCCTATCAGAGCTGAGCAGAGAGCCAGTGGAAAGCAAATCCTTCTTTTCTGGAAGGGTTCTTGGTTGGTGCTGTTGGTGCCATGCAAGAGAGTTTCATTTGTGGAATAAATGAGAAGCAAGCATTACAAGTGACAGTTATAGCAAATCAGAGTACAGTGGATGGTTCCAACCTTTATTTCCATTATGTGTCATAATAAACGTCTCTGTAGGAAAGACAGCATGTGCAGAGTCAGACGGAATCGCCCAGGCTGCAGCTGTGCAGAGGAGTTGGAAGAATCACCACTGTAAAAGCATAATGTGGCCAGAGGATGAGACCACCCCTCCATCCAAAGCCCTCAAATCTCCCTGCATCCTCTAGGAATCATGGCACACTGGGTTCATTATTTGCTAATGTCAGAGTTAAGGAAGATCTAGTTGCATATTGATTGCAACTTTGAGGCAGAGTTGGATGAGAAGGATATCTATGAGCTTTGATCTGGGTTTTCTGCATCTCTAATGTGAGAATCTCAAGGTTTGCCAAAGTTGTAGGCTACAGTCTCCTAAGGGCCACCTGGAAAGCTGGTCACATGCCCTATTTTTAGCTTCGAGGAAGCCAAACGCAGGAGTTCCATGACACACCTCAAGTTTCAGCTAAGTGACTAGGGAGGCCTGGCTTCTGAATCTTGGACCACTCCGAAGAAAAAGTTGAGTTTCCCGTGAAAGGGAATGCACTCCATTTCAGCATATACCTGATTATCATCCCCAAAGATTCTGTCTTCTGATCCCATTTATTCTTTCATAAGCCAGCAGAACTTAGGGCCAAATATGCCTGTATTTGTCTCTTTGGATTTGCTTAACTCAGAAGAATTTTGTGATTGGAAAAGTCTGTCACTATCACAGACAGAAATGGTCTAACGAGTCATAGTCATAGGATCTGCATATGTAAACTACATTTCTTCATAGAACTTGGCATTTCTCACAGGATTACTTCGCAAATCTAAAGAAATCACCTCCAGGATTGTAGGTGGAGCTCAGTCATGTCCCCAGGACAGATGGAAAAGAGAAAATTCTCTATTCTGTTCCAGAGAAAGCATACCCTTGGAAATGGAACTGACCTTACTTTCTCCAGGAGTTAAATGGCAGTGACTGTGAGCTTGACAATTATATCAACAGACCCAGAGACGTTAAGTAACTGGTGAGCTAGGTTCTGTGCCTGCTCTGGAAGTGCACATCCTGCCTTCAGAATTTCCACTGGCTTAGGGAGGAATTCACAACTCCCGGGAACTATCTCTGTGAACCTTGAATTCTAAGTTGAAGTTGAACACACGGGGCTCTATCGCACTGTGTCTATTTCAGCCTTAGTGAAAGGACTAGCGAGCACGGGTGTGGAGTGTTCTGAAAGAAAAAAGCCAGTAGTGGGGTGGGCAAACTTTTCTGTAGAGGGCCCGATCGAGTGCTTCCTGTGGTCGCTCTTGCAACTACCCAACTCTGTTGCTGTAAGGAGAAAACAACACGGGCTGGATTTGGCCCATGGGCCGTAGTTTTCTGTTCCCCGATTTATACAACGAGGCTTAGATAATTCTTTGAATTCGTTTCAAAAGCAGTACCCCCTTCACCACTAAATGAGGATTCTGGTGTTTTTCCAGGTGGATGTAAAGGGATGGGAAAGAAAAGGTGGGCCTGTTCCAGGGCTAACAGATAGCCCTGTTGCTTTGTACACAATTACTTTCCCCCCCTCACTATGTCAATCGTACCTGTACTTACACAAGTAGACACAGATATCAATCTTTTATGAAATCCGTGAATGCAGATGAAGTATACACACACACATACAGACTTGTGCAACACCAGAAGTGTGTTCTCAAACACACCTGGGTGCACATGAGCGTATGTACATAAAAGCACTCAGGAATTCATCTGACTTGATTCCCACGTTGGGTATTTCACCCAACTCTTTAAAATCACAACTGTGCTTAGACAGTCATCAGGTACCCAAACTCTTTACCTGGTTCCCTTTATCACCTATTTCTTGCTGTAAAGAGACCTGAATGGTGACACCAGCAATAGCAACATTCCGTATCAAAAGCTGCAAACTTCTTCCCATTCCCACACTGCTCCTTTCCATCTCTCTCTCTCGCCGGCAGGCTGCCTGTGATACTGGCCAAGAAGCAGCAGCTTTTCCACTTCCCCTCAGTGTGCAGGGCTGAAGGCCTGGCGTGGAGAACTGCAGAGGCAATTGAGTTTCGGGTTCTAGTGTAAGGCTTTCTACGTCTGTGGGCCATCTACATCGTTTCTCTGTCCGAGGGAGGGACTGGGACAAGCAGCAGGGCCCAAGATGCTCATTCTGTTTCCAAACACGTTTCACAGTTTACTTACTTAGGGCAAGAAACACACGTTGCCCCGAGAGCCTGCCTGCCTGACTCCTTCCTGGGCTCTGCAGTTGAGGAAGAAGCACAGTGGACAGGATCGAGTGGTTTTTATTTCCGAATTCATTGAAAGTATTTGCCTCCAATTTCCTGGCCATTGCAGAAGTGCAGAATGTAAACACCTTCAAGGATGTGGCTCGGCAAGGTGTTGTCCCTGAAGAATGGAGTGTCCTGGAATTGAGGGTGAGTTGGGGGTAGGTGGGCAGAGACATAGTATTAGGTTGGCCAAAAAGTTCATTTGGTTTTTTCCGTAAGATGACTCTAGTAGGGCTTAGCTGTCTTTAACTTCATTGAAACAATTTTGTTAGATTGTATTGTGGCAGTTGACATATCAGCTTGCATTTAAAAGGAAACTGATCAAAATAGGTGAATTTTTGTGTGGTCATTTTATTCCTGAAGATGGAATAAACACAATCTTTATTATTTCAAGAAAGGTAAAAACACAACTGAAATGCAAAAAAAAAAAAAAAAAAAAAAGATTTGTGCAGTGTATGGAGAAGGTGCTGTGACTGATCGAACATGTCAAAAGTGGTTTGCGAAGTTTTGTGCAGGAGATTTCTCATTGGATGATGGATGCTCCATGGTTGGGTAGACCAGTTGAAGTTGATAATGGCCAAATCAAGACATTAATTGAGAACAATCAATGTTATACCACACGGCAAACAGCTGACATACTCAGAATATCCCAATCAATAAAGTATTGGTGAAAATGAAAAGTATGTCTTTCATTTTATTTGTCTTTTGTTTTATGGAAGAAAACATATGGACTTTTTGGCCAGCTCAAGAGTTCCCTGGCAGAACTTTCTGCTGGGCGGGAGAGGAGGGAGAGCCACCTTGGCTCAGGTGGGCCCCCTGGGAGTGGCATGAACCAGCAAGGTCCTGCTGAAGCTGTCAGCAGAGAGAGCCCCTGCCCGTCCTGGGTGAGAGACAGGGCTCAGTAAGATTGAGAGTAATTCTCAACGTATGGCTCTGAACTTTGTAAGATAACCTGCAACCTTTAGCATCCACTTCTTTCTCAACATAGAAATATTTTTAGAGTGCCTGCTGTTGAAGAAAACTCCCAAATTTAGTTACATAGCTATGCATTTAATGCAATGCCTTAGGTCAGAGTTGGCTCAACTTGGCTAGGTGCTAGAAAGTCTTTCAATGCCCTGAAACTATATACCGAAGTACAAGGGAAGTTTTCTATATGCATATATGAATTTTTTAAGTGGGTGTGGGTGGCTTCATAGCTTTGATCAAATTTACCAGATTTGTGCTGTCTACAAGGTTAAGAAGTATTTTCTGAAGCCAAAGGAGTCTTGCCCTAGTGGTTGAATTTCAAGTACCATGGTAGGTGGGTGTAGAAAGTATTCCTTCTCCAGGTGCTGTGAGCTCGCTGTCCTATATAGAGGGTCTCATCCTCTGGTGTACAGGTAAAGTGGGAATAGGTGATAGAATGCCCAGTTTACCAAGAGATGTGACAGTCTGTGGCAAAGTGGGGCTGAACCAGCTCTCCAGGTCAGAGGGAACAGGCGATAGAATACCCAAATCACCAAGGGATGTGACAGTCTGTAGTAAAGAAGGGACTGAACTGCCTCTCCAGGTCCTGGGTCTGTGATGGCTAAGCTAAAGCTAAGTGCATGTCCCAGCCACATATGGAATAGATTTACCACGTTGCAAGACATAGAAACAATAATGGCAGCTTTAGCTCTAAGCACCTTGCATGGATTAACTCTTGTAATCCTCGCATCCACCTTATGAAGTCACAAGTCAATTTTCCCTTTACAGCTGAAAGAACCAAGGCACAGCGAGCTAGGTAACTAGCTCAAGTTCATTCAACAAGGGGAGAAAAGTTCCCTTTCTCATGGTTGGAAGGGCTGTTGGCACAGAAAAGGCTTTTTGCACAGGTCCCGGGCAGCTTCTGTCTCTGTGATGCCAGGCTGGGCAAACATTCCCACATGCACAGCAGCCCATTCTCACGTGTGAATGTGCCTTTCAAGAGCACACAGCTCCTCTTTCTCTAACCTTCCCACCCATGGCTGCATCCCCGGTGGCATGGCCCGCCAGGTCCCTGGCCCAAATAATCTAGCAGGAGCACACTCCGAGGTGCCTGCCAGCATCCCTGCCTGGCCCTGCTGACTCCTGGTTTGGAGTTTCATAAAAAGCTGGAACCTGGCTCACCTTACCCCTTCTTCTGCCCGGGCTTAGCCAGAGGGAGGGCAGATATTTCTTCCCTTCATGCAACTGAATGCAGCCTCAGAAGACATCTTTCTGATGCTGCCTCCACTTGCATTAGACATCCCGCCTCTCAGAACCCATAGGAATGTCAAGAAGTGGAAGTTGGGGGGAATGAGCCTTAGGGACAGTACGGGGAGAGTGCAGTTCCACTACCTGTTAGATGTGTGATTTTGGCAAGTTGCTTTATCTTCTCTGAGCCTCAATTTCCATTTCTTCAGAAGGAAAAGTAAGAATAACAACAGTTATTCCATTGGTCGTTGGAAGTATTAAATGAGATGTTTTCATCACTCAGTCCAAGATTGCTGTTCATATTGAGGTAGAGAGAAAGAGAGGTCACTGTGGGCTGTGGCACTAAGGGTGGGGGTTTGTCGGTTTTGATTTTCATAGAGGTGGAGGGAAGGATTCCAGAATAGGGACAAGCAGAGGCAAAGGCACAGAGGGGTGTGGGCAGAAGTGTGAAGGGCTGGAGGTTCCTTCAGTGCCTGGGTTCATTAGGGCAGCAGGCCAGGTGTAGTTGGGAAGAACAGATGGAGACATTTTTTTTTAATTGGTGATGCATTTTGGGTCTTTATTAGGTAGATAATTGGGGATCATTTAGAAAGTTTCTGAACAGAATGGAAATGTGGTAAATGTTATTAAATGGTATTTGAGGACGATTAATGAGACAGCAATATGCAGAAAAGATATATGACAGACTGTCATGAATTTACCAAAGCTGGTTTGTGTTTCCTCCTGAGAATATGGACTACATTTCTCAGTCTCCCCTGTGGCAAGCAGAGGTCAGGTGACTGAGTTTGGGCCAATTAATGTGAGAGGAAGAGACGTGCACTGCTTCCAGGCTTTGCCCATTAACTGTGGTCCTACACGTTCCCTTTCCCATCTGCCAGCCAGGAGCAGATGATCAGGAGTAGAGCTTCAAACTTCCGGGGGATGGTGGGGCCACCAGTTGCAAGGATCCTGGGTCACCGAATGACAGTGTGGATCAGAGCTGGCTCTCCCCTTGCTGCCTGTTGGACTTTATGGGGGTAAGAAATAAACATGTGTCGTGTTGAGTTACTGAGAGACTGGGATTGTTTGTTACAGCAGTCAGCCTACCTGCTTACTAGAGGTTGGAGGAGAGACAGACCACAGAAAGAATCAAGTGCTCTGATTCAGGGACGAAATAAAAGGCTCTGACTTCCTTGGTAGAGGTTGAAGTGAAAATAAGTCTAAGATCCCTTGGGTGGGTTCATGGGCTTGATGACTAAGCTGTGTGTGTGTGTGTGTGTGTGTGTGTGTGTGTGTGTGTGTGTGTTTAGGGACGAGTGAAGAAGAGAAATTACTTTAAAAAATGCCTGTGATTTTCAAATCTAGTGACTAAGGAAATGGTAGCATCATTAACATGAATAAGATATCAGAAGATAAGCTAGATCTGGGAAAAATGATGAAGTTTATTGTATTCATGGTAAATTTGAGGTGATGGTATAAAAAGGAGTATCTAGACGCCATTGGCGCTATTGTGGGTTTCTTGCTATTGGCACTATTGATATTTTGGGCCCAATAATTGTTTGTGTTTTAGGGGTTGTCTGGTGCATTGCAGGAGGTTTAACGGCGGCCTTGACCTCCATCCACCAGGTGCTCCCCTCCCCCACGAGTTTTGCCAACTCATGATGTCATCATGTTGTAATGTCTGCAGACATTGCCAAATGTCCAGGGAAGTAGGCAAAAAATATCTGTTCTTGTTGAGAGTGTGGTCTAGAGAGCATTGGCGACGTGGGCGAGTCTGCACGGCCTGGGCTCTGGGAAGCACCATGCATCATCAGGGCACGTTTAGTTCTTCAAGGCTCAGACATCTGCCAACCGCTAGCAGTTTGCAGCTGTACAGGCCCCATTGGAAGGTGCCTCCAGGATTCCAGGCTGTATTTCAATGAACCTTCCCGTGCTCTGTATTCTGGGCATCAGAGAGGATGAAGGTGGGGGCGGGGACCCTGGGGCCTGGGCACAGGAACTGAGGAGGGTCATGGTAAGGACAAAATCTGGCTTTCCTCCCAAAGTCCCAAGGCAGGGGCAGTGTGGCCTCTCTGAAGCCCAGGAGAGGACAAGGATCTCTGAGGCATGTGCGTTTGCTTCAACATAGGATCAACTGAGCCTGTAACAAAGCTTTCCAAATGGCAGGAGCAAACCTCCTGGACGGCAACTGGCAGCATAGTTTGGGAGGATTCCCTTTTCATTTCCTATGTTTTATGGTTTTTTTTCTGATGCATTTCAAAGAGCATTTTTACAAGCTAGTATTCTATATTGCTCTGCCTGTACTCCGAGAAAAGATAAATATTTTCAATGTGTTTTCTGAGGCATATGCTCCCATTGAGAAAATGTATCCCTTATGGACAGAGCTATTTTGACCTCATTAGCTGGGTAGCTCAGAGAGAATTTGACAAACAGGCCCCTGCATGCCCAGGAAGCCTCCCTTAGTTTCCAGACGAGCTGGCAGGTTGGTACCACTGGGGGCGCACCTTTGGGTTTCCTAGAGGGCTGCACCAGGAAGCCCAGGGGAGCCTAGGGAATGGGTTCATCAATGAAAGAGGCCTAGCAGAATGACCTTGCTCCTGGGTCCCAATTCCAGGGTCCCACTTAGTGGGAGTTGAGAAGAGAGGCTGGAGAGCTGGCTCAGAATTCTGCAGAGGCTCTGGGACCCCCTAGGGAAGCTCACACAGATTGAAAAGCCTCCAGGGGGGACCTGCAGTGCCTTTCTCCCTGAAAGGCATGCAGAAGTTTCCACTGGATAGAGCACGACCTGCTCATAGTTTGACCAAGATGTTCTCAGTTTTAGCAGTGAAAGTGCTGCATCCCATGAAACTCCTCCCCCTGGCTAACCAGAGAGGGTTGGTCACCCTGACTGGATGAGTGGGCCCAGGTGGCAGCTGTTTGTGCCCTGAGACAAGAGGACAAAGCCCACTGCCCCCAATCTCCTTCCTAATTCAGACATTCAGCCTTTGGATGTTTTGCATTATGTTTCAGATCTAGAATGCCAGTTTCAGACTTGCTACCTGGGTGATTTGAGAGACGTCCCATAAAATTTCTGAGACTAAGTTTTCTCATCTGTGATTTTAGGTATAATTACAACAGCTGTTGTGTGGATCGCATTAGATTGTTGTATATAAAATGCTTGTCATGTAAAGGCTCTCACAGCGTAGATAATAAGAGACAGTTACTATTTCTATAATTAATATCTGGTCCCCAGGATCCTTTATTAATAGGCAATAACTCTAGAGAAGGATGACCTTGTAAACCAGCATCCGCTAACAACCCAGCTTAGTGCTAACCTTCTTCATACTTGAATTACTGGCATCCTTAATGCAGCTGGTAACACTGTCCTGGAAGCATCGTGAAGCACTTTCTCTACTAGAAATAGAAGTCTACTTGATTTCTTTTTTTTATTCTCCTCTAATAGATCCTCCTCAAATTCCCAACATGGTGGCGGTGGGGGGAGGTCCCCAGGTTTTAGTCCTTGGAATGTCTTGTTTCTGCCCATCCTCATCCTTTGGATGTCCTCAGTGGCTTTAAATATCATCTTGCCACTGACATTTTTGAATTCGCATCTCAACCCCAACTTCTTCCCTTTTGGGTAGTGGTATGTACTCAATTTATTCTCACCAGCGGGTGTGACAGTTCCCTTCGTTTCACATCTTTGCCAAAACGTATGTTGTCAGCCTTGTGTTTTTCTTCCCTCTGATGAGAGTGAATGGTACTGCGTTATTTACTCCTTGCCCATCATTCTATCACCTAGTCCTGTTTCCGGTCCTCAAGGCATTCTTGCTCTGAAGCCTCTTTGCTATGAGACCGTGTTATGGATGGACGGGTCTGAGACTCTAGCATCCTTGGGGGCAACTCCATAGCATTTCCTTGCCATGCAAAGGACTGAGGCAAGAAGAAACCAGCTTCCTCTTGTCTAGAAGCCAAGACCGGAAACCCTTATGTTTATTTCATTCTGCCCAGGGAGATTACCTATGTTAATTTATTTATGTTTTCCTTTTCTTTATCCTTTAAAAATTAAGGCTTGACCATCAAATTAAGTATATAACTTTTAAAGTCACACACAAGGATTCAGTCTGAATCATGTAACATTGCTTAAAATTTTATGTTCATCATTTTGCAGTTCTTTGGCAGATGCCTTTCTGAGTATCTTAACTTACTTGTGGGACAAGGTGGGAATAAAATAATAAATAAACAAATAAACAAATAACCTGTTTATACTTGTGACAGATTTTGAATAATATTAGAAGTAGTAAATATTATTGCCTTGAGGGTGAATATAATGTTTGGAAATAACTAAATGGTGACATGTAATTATTAGTTTAAGTTGCTCTGTGACCTTGGGCAAGTTAAGCTCCCCAAGTCATTTTTTTACTGATGTATTAAATAAAGCTTTCCAGGCATCCAGGGTCTTTTTAACTCTTACATTCTATGGTCTGGAGGGCTGCTCAGGTATCTGACAGCTCAGAGATGAGTACTGACCCCATGCTGTTGTTCGGGTGCTTCTTTCTGTGGTACACGTGCGTGTGTGTGACGCCTGTGTGCTGTGTGTGGATGTGTGCGTGTGCACGGGGCCTGGGCGGCGCAGGATGGCACAACCAAAGGCCGGCTGTGACACCGAGATGCTCTCTAGTTCCGTCCCTCTCTTCAGACCGAACTGTATTCAGAAGTTATTTAAAGTGACCAATCTGCATTGAAATTCACCATAAGCCCTAAAGTTTTTTGTTTCTATTTTTAAGAAATTCATTTTCAAGATTAAATTGAATCTCTTTTCCCCTCCTGTTTTCCTTGGAGATGGGTGGACACACGGTGTGGAACATGAAACTTAAAAATGTGAATTGGAAGTCTGTATAATATCTACCTCTTTAAGAAGAGGACGACATGAAAGAATGATAGACATCTGGTAAACACGAGAACAGCAAAAACTTCCTCTTATTAAAAAAAAGTCTGTCTATTATTGTCTGTCTATCTATTGATCCATCCACCCATCAATCATCTGCCTATCTTATGCATCTATATTAGCCTAAAGAACAAATAGGTAGCATTTTCTTTTGGTGTGTCTGTCCCATTGTTTTGTTAGCGCTTTTTGTCTTCAGAGGCAAAGGGTTGTCAGAAGCAGTCATTCCTGCTAACACTAGAGACACAACCAAACAAAAATTCACACAGAAGTGTGACTCTGAAGGCCATGTAACACTGTAAATGTCCCCCTGTATAACGATTATGGGAACACACGTGCTACCTGACAGTGCAGGGCGGCACCGTGTGAATGTGCGCAGTGTTACCGTCCTCACAGTTCCTCTCTCACGGGTGGTGGCGAGCCTGTCCCGAGGATGTCACACCCAGCCTTGTTACCCAGGAAGCTGTCCCCTGACTGAATGGTGTCCAACATCCCCCACATATGTACTCAGGCTGTTTGAACCAATATCTGACTCACTGTGCCTACAGCTTGAGTTTAGTGTCCAAATAACGTGCTGCCTTATTTCTTGGTTCGAGGGGAGGTTACTACTTTATTCTAATTTCCCCGTTTAATTATTCCCGCCTGCAGTAAGTAAGGGATATTATTAGACTTAAGAGAGGAGCCTTCAGTGGCCTTAAACTAGTTGGCTTCTTAGCAATGGCGGTAGTAAACTACATTTCAGCACAAAAATCACTTACCAGGACCTGGGAGGGGCACCCATAAAGACAGAATTTGTTTAAAACCTAAATTAATCCTGTTTCTATTCACCAGGATGCTAATCTTCCTAAAGAGCTGTGCTGTCTCTTTGATGAGCACAAAGGCTGGTCATTGCAGGCCGGCCACTTGGGTTCTAATCCTTGGCTTTGCCCTAATGGCTGGGTGTGTGACCTTGAGAAAGGCATGCCATCACTTTGAATGTCACTTTTTCCCATCTGTATAATGGACTCGTGATTAGAGTTGTTTTGAGGATTCCAAGAAGATGATCTCCACAGAGACTTTCTGAGGTATCTGGCATTTGTTGAGCATCATTATAAGAAACATTGAGTTGTCTCAGCAGGAATCTGGGAAGTGAGAGGAGGACTGGGGTCAGCCAGCTCATCCTGAAATTCCAATTAAAGTATATAATCAGCATGTTATCTCATCTGACGCTTGTTCACACCAACTCTATGAAGATGGACCCCAAGTTCAGGACACAGAAGGTCTCCCGCCTCTCATTGCTGCGCTGGTCCCAGCTGAGCCCCTTGCAACCAAGAACACCCACTCTGCTGGCTTCATGTAATTGTTCTGAGTGTAAATGAGTAAAAACAGAATGTGTTCGAAAGTTTTAAATGCTATGTACATATCACTCCTACTTTAATCTAGGCATTGTTTATTGCATTTTATTTCCTTAGACATCTTCAGCGTGCAAATGTGGGTACAAAAATAATGTGTGTGGACGCAGGTGTGCACAGGGCTTTGAACTTGATCTCATGCCCATGGTGAGAGGAAGAGAAGTAGCAAGCATACAGCTTGGCCTTGCAGTCTAAATTCTCTAGGTAGGTTCTCCAAACACTCCAGAATTACTCCCGAGACAGTGACCTTATGAAGAAAATGCCCTAAAAAGAAAAAAAAAAAAGACTGATGTCATAGAGAAGAGAAAAATAACGGAGGTTTGGGAATGGGAAGGAGAAACAGGGGAAAAGAAACACTGTAATTGTTAGCAGTGTTTCAAATTGATTTTAGTTACTATTAAAATTACAACTGGATGTGAATTGACAATTTCTTCCCCTTAAAGTGTTCTGGTACACACGATAAATACTTAATTTAGTAGATTTAGAAATTCTCTGTGACACCTCATTAGCAGGCAGGTTCTCACAGTCAGTGCCACAGGTGTGTACATGAGTGTGGAGGCAGCTCTATTGAATTTGTGTTTCTCCCCCAGTTTATTCTGTGCTTTTGTTTATTTGTTTTGTTTGCATAATCTCTCTAATCCAGTGGCAGAGTGATCTTTTTAACATCAGCCTTGTTTCCCCTCTGCCCATCCCCAATTCTCTTCTTTGCACTATGAGTTCTTAGAGGGTATGGAGGGTGAGGTATGGCAGGAAAAAAAAATCCGATTAAATTATAACACTTAATGGATTGTGAAGGCTCTAATGACATTAGCCACCTAAATGGCAAGGTAAAAACCTTTGTGATGTCCTATAACAGGTTGCCATGGGCTTGACAAGCCTTTGTGAAATAAGCAAGAGAAAGGAGCTGAAATGCCCACAACACATACCTCTCTCCCACCCCCAGAGTCCATCGCCACCCACGGACATTCCCTTCTTGCTTATTAGCCCCTGAAGGGCATTTTTAATATAAAATATATATAAAGTCTTCCCAAATCAGAAAGGTCTCCAAGTGTCCAATTTAATTGGAATGGAAAATGCTAACTAATTGGCATCAAAATTTGATTTGTGGGAGAAACCTCCTTTTTGTTAGAAACACAACAGTGTGTGGCTGGGAACACAAGCCCGGCCCTTCAAACACCGTCCGTGAGTGCCGCCGAGGAATCAATTAAAGTTGATTTGGCATATCCACTTTTGACAAATATAAAGAAATCTCTGATTAGGCAGAGAAGAAAAGCACCTTTCTCTTTCTTGCTCTCTTCCTCTCTCTTTCCTCTGCCTCTTCCTCTCTTCTCCTCATTTCCCTTTAAAGGCAGTAGGTGTCAGAAGGGGGTGGGTAGTGATATGCAAAACACGGCCTCCATAACCAAAGTAGCCTGCAAAATTAGGTGTCAGCATGCAAAGCTTATTGATGTATGAATGCGGAAAATGAAAGGCGGCAGTAGACAGCCGGGGCTAAAGGTGAGACAGGCACAGCGAGAGCAGCTGTAGACCCACGTCAAGGTGTTGCTGTATGAGCTCGGGTTTTTTCTGGAGGGCCGCAGCCTAACAAGGTAAGCCTGGCCATGAAATGATGGAACAATACAATCTAGGCACACACAGAGTGAATACCAAATAAATTGACATGGTGTCTAGCCCCCCCACGCCCCCCTCCTCCTCCTGCACTGCCACCCCCTTCAAAGTATGCCTGTGTATTCATTAATAAATTCATATTCTGAGTTTTCAATAAAAGAGGAAAATGCAGTGTAAACTGGAGTTACTTAGTGACACCCAGCTCATTGCTTTTTATTGTTGCTTGCAGCTACGAAGCCTTCACAGTGCACTAGTAGAATTTATTACTGTCTGTCTCTGCAGCAAGTTGGCGAAGTGCGCCTTTTGAAGAAAATTGACCCACACTTCATGAATATGATGAAAAATGCCAATAACACTACAAAGACGAAGCTCTTGACATTACTCTGCAAAGAGCTAAAAGACAGTAATGAAAGTATTGCAATTACAAATCATTCATTACCTCCTCTCCAGCCAATCGCCACCTTCGCTCCTCTTTTTTCCTTTTTCCTTTTTGACCACTCTCGAGCTCGGCTGGCTGCCCCAGGTGCTGTTTTGCACAGCATCACGGGAAGTGGAGGGTGGATGAAAGCCCCGCTGACTTCTCAAAGAAGGGAAAAGGACCTAAGAGGAAAAAGATGGAAGGGTTGGTGGGAGTGAGGTAAAAGTGCCCATCCTATTGCATCTGGAAACAAGGTATAAAAGAAAAGTTCTTAAAGGTAGTGGTCTGAAGGTCATGACTTTGTTGTGTGGCCTCTTCCATCTGAAAAGTGGAACAAAGAGCACTCCACTGGCTCTGGACAATGTGGCTCAGTTGGTTGGAGCTTTGTCCCATAACCAAATGGTTGAGGGTTCTATTTCCTGTCAGGGCAGATACCTAGGTTGTAAGTTTGATACTAAGTCTAGGAACTATGGGAAGCAACCAATCAATGTTTCTCTCTCTCTCTTTCTCTCTCCCTTCCTCTCTCTCTAAAAAGCAATGAAAAAATAAAAATAAATTAAAAAAAATAGAAAAAAGAACATTCCACTGACTTCTTTGCTAGATCTGTTCCATTTTGGCAGGGTCCTTTATAGTCTGGCTTGAGGGAGAACACCTGTAATCTTTTATCTTTTATTATTAGTTAGCACTCCAATTCAGACACTGGCAAGTGCATTATCAAAAACATGTATTACTTTGTGTCCAATGTAAGAAACTGGCCTATCTTCCTTTCCTTCAGGTGATACTGAAAAAGTCAAAACAAAGAGAGGGGGAGGAAGGGAAGGAGGGAGGGAGAGAGAAAGAGAGAGAACAGAAAGAAAAGGGAGGGGAGGGGCGGGGAGAAGAGATGACTGACTTTGGAGTGTAACTTTAGACTTGAACATGTTGAGAGGATGAAGGCCCTTGTCCTTACTGTTTTGACAGCTTTCTGACATGGGCCTTCTGTTGCATGTGCTTATACTGTTGATCTTTACAGTCTTGGTTTGCTTTATTTTTAATTTATTTGGGGTATGTGTGGAGGCATGTGTAAATGCATGCATTTGTTGTCTCCTGTGCATCTTACCTAGAAAGATAGCACAATTATCTTCTGCTTAGGCAATGATAAAGGAAATTAAAATTTTTGAAACTTTGCACAGAGTGTATAAAAGTCAGAAATAGAAGCTGGGGAGAAATTATAAAGAGAAGAAAGTAAGAGCTTCAGAGACCTGCCTTGGGGAGAAGAGAAACAGAGCAAGCACAGATACCCTGGCATAGTTATTTGAATTTGAGGTGGTCCAGATACCCGTTCCCGGCTCCTGCTGAAAGGTTCATTTTTTTCTGTGATACTGCTGGAAAGCCTACTAAATGGAGATCCAGTTTAATTCCATAATACTCCACTAGAAATGCAAATTCCTATGGGAAGGATAGAGTGTAAATCATTTACATATTAGTATGGAATAGCTACATCAGATTGACTTTCTTTCTAAAATTTAGCTAAGCTTTTGATTAGCCATAGGTCACAGAGTATTTTTCATCATGAAACACTGAAATAAGGAGAGAGTAGAGGCTAAGTCCCAGTGGATCTGGACAGTGTGAGACTTAGAATAGCTGGGAAGAATGGATTTGGATGGAGAAGGGCAGCAGATGGTGGAAGATGTATCTAGGAGAGAAGGTGAAAGTGGGGCTAAAATAACTTAGCCCACTTCAAGCTGTTGTTTGAGGTTAGCCCTTTGACCATAACATGGGCAGGAGGCATACTTCCTCTTCCTTCTTTCTCCTATGTTAGATGTTCCTTCACCCTTTTCTAGGACTCAGAATTAAGGTTAATTGAAATATTGTTATGAATTAGCTTTTGTGAGTGAGTCTGGGACCAAAGTCATAATTTTTTGTTGTTGTTGTTTGTATGTTAAAATGCATTGTAGGATCCAAAATCCCAATTTATTAACTGATATTCATACTCCCAGCACGGGATGGGTACAGTGAGCTATGAGTGGGTGGCTGGTTATAAATGCCTAATGAGTGTCCGTGCCTACCAGATGCTCATGAGAATGAGGAAAAACTGTGGGCATTTATTCCATTGTCCTTCCTTCAGGTCAGAAAGTGCTTAGAGCAACACCAATGAACTTCAATAGCTTTTAGTTCATCTCTTAAATAATCTCTAACATTTACTAACTCATTTGCCTACCTGATGATCTCAGATGACAACAACTGTGTCCAACAATCTCTGCCTGTGGACCAGGTGGTCAGCTAAGGACATGCAGCAGGAATGGTATTGACTGGCATGCACATTGTACTTCTGTACCATGTTCATGGCATCCGTTACCAATGGAACGAATAGTCATCTTCCACTAAGCCTCAGAATCTTTCTAACGCTGTGGTCCAGGGAACTCCTATTGACGGATCAAAGTACGTGTGCCAGAGTAGATTTCTTTGTCAACCTCAGTCTCAATATCCCCAGCAAAATATTCTCTCTAGGAATAGCAATCGACCAATGCCAATGCATCTCCAAAAGGGGAAACCAAATCTCTGAGTGGTCAAGCTAATAACATAATGGACCCCTTTTCATTCTTGTTTTTTCTTCATTCACATAAATACAGTGAGAACCTATAATTTGCCTGGGAACTCTTTTGGGCCATGTAGCTACATCTGTGGAACTGGCTAAAGTTTGACTATGAAGCAGGACCTAGTGGCCAAGCTGTCTGATACTCAGCCAGAAACTAGCTTACCAAAGAGCAGGGCCATCTGGGTAGAAGATAGAATTAGATGGAGCCACCTTGCTCAGGAGGATGGCAGTGCAGTGGGAGGAGCCTACAATAGAAAATACAAATCATCACAGGGCCTTCTGTAGCACCTGGATTAGTACTGTATGGAAGCTTTATTTTACACTTTAAAAATGAGATTTGCAATATATTACTTGCTAGAAAAGGACAGAAATGACTAGGAGAATAGCAACCACTAAGCAACAGAGCTGGGATGCATACATAAATACAAATATGACAGAAACTGTATCTCTACAAGTGTCCATGTTGCTAAATTTGCCCGACCACGAGAAGATTTTGCATATGCTTTTCTACTTTTTGTGTGAGTCAAAACATGCCAGATCCTCTTTTTCTTGTAGAAAGAGTGGTAGAGTGAGCCTGGAAATGAAAGTCTAACTGGCTCCTTGGGAGAGAGGACTGTGTGTGTATCACCAGATCTCTCACAGTGCCTGGCACATAATTGGTGCTCAATACGTGATGGGTGAATCAAATTGTTCAGAGGGTCAAAGGAGAGCAGAGTGCCTTGAGGAGCTGATTTTCAGGTCTAGTCCTCCGGGCCTTCTGTGGGAATGTGATCATGGAATTGAATTTGATATGATACTAGAGTACTTGCTTGAAAGCACAAGGACAGAGTAACTAAGTATTATAGATCCAGTTACGCAATAGATATTAGTAGATACTCATACATACAGGCTTATTGCCCCCCTTTCTTTCATATTATCTTGACTTGGCATATGAATTAGGCTAACACCGGGTTAGGCTGCTGTAAAAATAACTCTCCAAATTTCAGTGGGTGAATACTGTAAAAGTTTATTTCTCATGAATAAAATGGTCCTGTGTAGGTGGAGATGATTTTAGGCCAAAATGAGCCCCAGTCTTCATAACACCCTTGTTGATGGCCTTTTACTTCAATGGTGTTTTTCCTGCCATATGGAAGTTCCTCAGACCAGAGCTGACTGACTAGACTTCTCACATCAGACGTTTTCCCTGTTTCCTACTAAGACAAGCCCTACATATCCAGAAGAGGAGGAGGATGGTACTGGGACAGATGATGCAGGCAAATTGGAAAACCTTGCTGCCTCCAGACCAAACAGACCTCGAGAAGTGCTTGTGAAGATTTTCTGACTGGCGTTATACCCACACAGGCTGGAACTGGATTTCCCTGGAATCTTCTTGATTGCTTTCTCAGTAGCCCTGATCAAAGCTGTGGGTGGCGGTCAGGGGCAGATGTCTTCTCCTGAATAGTTCCATCAGCTTCCTAAGGATGCTGGACTGTTTTTAACTTAAATTCCACATGAGAATGACCTTGGACAGACTATTTTCTTCTGCGATACAGCCAAGGGTCAGCGCTCTCTGACTGCCTTCCTTCATGTAAACCACCTGAATATGTTATTGCTCCTTGGCGTTTTTGAATTTTGGCCTAAAACAATCACCTCCACCCTTCCTCAGACTCTTTTTTTGCCAGCTTAATCTGTGTTAAAACTGTCCCTCCAAAACTAGAGACACAGTCCAATTCCAACTTTGGGGCACCCTTCTAGTTTCATTAGGCTTACATACTTTTTGAACTTGGATGTGCTGTAAATAATTAGATTGGTTTCTGGCATGGCCAGTGGCATTTTTATGTGTGGGCGTGGTGGGCTACCTTGGTTTTAATGGGTGGGAGCAGTCTTAGAGCTCAGGAGGCGCTTGCTTTGCTTTGGTGAGAATGTCAGGCTTCTTGGTGGAAATAAACACCCAGATTATTGAGAGAATGTAGAGATTTGTTGGCAGTTCTGGGTCAAGGTAAGTCAGTAGTTATATATTTTTTATATTTAGAATTACACTAGGGGGAAGCTGGCCTCAGGTGCTCAGGAAACTGGCTATACCTCCTTGTCACTTGGCCACAGAAATTTGAATGGGTTTGTATACACGGCTTCCAATATTTCAAGCCGTTTACTTGCTTTGTCAGTAATGTGGCTACCCTTTCAAGTTTTGCATCTGTTCTAAACTAGATGACCAGGATGCCTTGGCTAATGCCTTTTAATATCTAAGCCTTGTACATCTAGTGCTTTGTTAATAACAGGGAAAAAGCTCCGGTGACTCACCTTGACCTCTAGAGGGAAAAAACATCCTTTTAATAATCTGGGAGTTTATTTGGATCGAAGGCACACTGCATGTTACACAATCTTCTTGTAGACCTGCTCGGGTCACAGAGTGGCACCCTTGTTTTCTATGAAGTCAGCAAAGATGTGCAGGGCCAGGCCCGCTGCTTCTCTGAGTGCCTTCAAATTCGTCTTTAATATGTAACCTACCAGCAGAGCAGAAACCCTCCCTGAGTTTAATGGGCTTTTCTCTGAGAACTTTTCTAAGTGTATAACCTTTGTTGCAATTAAAGGTACATTTTCTAAATGTCCTTAAAAAGGAGTGCACACCCATTTTCTTATAAGTCAAGTGACAATCTTTCATGTCCTATCACTTTAAACTTTTTCTCTGACGCTAAATTGGGAACTACGTGAGTGTGGGGACACATACGGTTGTTGGTGTTTCAAAGAGAAGAGTGGCTGAATACATGAATCAGATTTGTTGAGTACATGAATGGATGAAGGCCTAAGATACATCTACATCTGTGGTTCTCAGCCAGGGGTTATTAGGCAACGATGGAGACTTTTTTGGTTGTTTGTCCTGGGAGGGTTATGTGCCCTGCTGGCATCTGGTGGGTAGAGGCCAGGGACGCTGTTAACACCCTACAGTGCACAGGACACCCCCACCACAAAGAGTCAGCTGTTCCAAAGCGTCAACAGTGCTGAGGTTAAGAAACTGCCGTATACATCCCACAATATCACATGCATTCAAATGTCTGGAAGATGGCCATTGGTCTTTGGAAGAGCCATTTAGCAAATTATTTGTTCAACAGTTTTCATGTTGAAATTCAACCAAGGTATTCATTTGAACATTTTCTTTTTACCTATCCCATCTCCCTTTTGCCTGTCCTTTTTTCCCTTCCCCTCATCGTTTTTCAATATCCATGGCAAAAAAAAAAAAAAAAGAAACTATACCATAGGAGGAAATGTCTGGAGTCAAAAGCAAGGCTCTTTTTAGTTACTAATTTAATTGTAGCCATGTCTTCTCTGGACTGTTCCTCGTGAAGAAACACGTTTGTGCCACAAGCGCTGCCCGTGCCCGGCCTGGGAGGCCCCTTGGAGACGGGCACTGAAGGTAAAGGAACACAGTCACGGGATGTTTGCCCTAAGGATGCTCTCAGAGCATTTGGGATGTTTGAACATATGCTTCCAGCATCTCTCTCTATCTCATATTGCTGCTAAATTGTGGAAGAGCCATAAATAGAAATAATAGACTCAGTTTATTTTTAATTAGAAGGCTGCTGCTTATAGCTGAAAGCGTGACACTACCAAGCATGTCTTCCTCTCATTTGGAAGGAAAGAGTGGAGAGTTCCTGGGGTTCTGAACTTGACCCAGGTTCCCCGAGTCTCTTGGTCTCTGCGTCCCTGCATATCTAATGCCATTGGTGGCATGTGGCCAAAGGATGATTTCTACTTAATAATGTCTTTAGATGTAGCAAGTCCAGGTTTCCCCCTACTCTGTAACAATCGAGTGTTCCTATATAAATCTTTACTCATAAAGTGAAGAAGCAGTTAATCGAATGGTATTTTTGTTTTCCGTAAAGGCAAAAATCCTCTTTGGGTTTCTTTCAGTTAGCAAAAACAGGCACTAATATAGGTCTTTCATAAAAGTGAAGTGGCTTAATGTGAACTTCAGAAAAACAGGAGCCACCTGCCATGCTATTATTTCTAGGTTTAGAAATAAACACTTGGAGGAGCCATTTTATTTTCCTTTTTATTCATATTTAATTGTTAACTTTTATCTCTCAATTCACATAAAAGTTGTAGGATCATATTTCAATTTAATTTTTTTCAAGGAAGTTTCTATTAATTTTCTTTTAGGCATGTGGGTAAGGGTATCACGTTGCTCACTGCCTCCCAAATACGTTTTATTGTGGTAATATACTATTTATTTGTAGACCACATTTCTGAGGCTGCTGATTTTTCCCCAACTGTAAGGTGACATGGATAGACAGAGCTAGACTGGTATTCTGTTACTTTAGAATTCCCTGGTTAACAAGAATCTTCACTGTTGTCTCAACCTTCCGTACTCCAGGGAGAAAATGCCCATGTTAACAATGCCCAGCCTGGAATTCCTGGGAGCGGGACGGAGAGCAGCTACATGAAGCTCTAGCTTCAGGCCCAGGTGTTCCCCCAAATGCACTGGTTTATGAAAGACTACCCGCTTTTAAAGAGATCTAGTCTGTCCTGACATTTGAACTGTTTTCCTACCGGGTTCACATTACCTATTCGTCAATGGGATACCAAACTCGAAGTTAATGATCAGTGAAGAGTGTTTTATATTCACACCATGGTGGGAAGGTCTAAGAAGAGAGTTTGCTGGGAACAGAAGAATTGCCGTGTTTACTGACGCCTAATTAGATTGAAATGGATATAATGGGAGGGAGGTGGATTTAGAGAAAAGGAAATGTAAGGGAGGAGCTCGAACTGTGCTGTCCGGGATGGTAGCTGCTAGATGCAGGTGGTTTCGAGCCCTTGGGACAGGAGTGGTCTGAAATGAGATGCAATGAAGATGTAAAATTACATGCTAGATTTCCAAAACATTGTATGATGAAAAGTGAAATACCTAATTCATAACATTTTACATTGATTACATGTTGAAATAATTATATTTTGGGTATGTTGGGTTAGGTAAATTATATTATTAAAATTTATTTTCCCTCTTTATTTTTATTTTTATTACGTGACTACCAGACAACTTAAACTTACATATGCGGTTCACATCTGTGACTGGCATTGTATATTCCCATTGGAGAGAGTGCTTTCCAGGAATGGCCTCGCCTTCCAGAGTGCATATCCGTGGCCTAACAGGGAACATTTTAAGTTTGCGGTAACCTAAACTGTACTGTCATTTCAAGTTCTATGAGCAGTACATTCCAACATTACGTAAAAGCCCCAGAGCAGGCTTCGGACTCTGGGTAGCTGAGCCTTTGAGTGGTCAGTGGGTGGATGTCATCATTTCTGTGAAAACTCTAAAATTAAATACAGAATTTGTGTGTGCATGTGTCTGTGTGTGAATTCCACTGAGGAAACCTTCTTTAGACTCTCCAGAGGACCTTGACCAACACTTGCACTGTATAACTCACATCTCTAGGAATCGGAACTACACAAATATAAGGAAGATTGAACAGAAGTGTAGGTACAAGTTTTCTTAGTGATAATCTGATTGATTAAATAAATTCTGAAATAATCTTGTAATACAGTCATTGGCAAAAAGTCAAATTGACCAATATGTGTAAGCATTATTAATTGGAAAACATACGCAGTATAATATCTATAGATACCTTGGTTTTGCTTTTTAAGACAAAGTGTGTGTGTGTAAAGCTGTAGTAGCACTACATTTATTGAGTTCTTACTATGTGCAAGGAATGGTTTCTATTCATTTTCTCATTTAATTCTTAAAAGGGACCTAGAATATATACTTTTATTTTTTTTATTTTTTTAGAAGTATAATTTATTTTATTTTATTTTTTGTTCAATTACAGTTATTTGCATCCTCTCCCCTCCCCTCCTCCCTTCCCCTCCAGCCCCCCTCCCCCCCAGCCTCCCTCCTCCCCCTTAGTCCTGTCCATGTGTCCTCTACAGTGATTCCTGTAAACCCTTCTCCCCATTGTCCCCTCCCCTCTCTCCCCTGTCTATTGTTAGACTGTTCTTAATTTCAATATCTCTGGTTATGTTTTGCTTGCTTTCTACTTTTGTTAGTTATGATCCGGTTAAAGGTGAGATCATATGGTATTTGTCCCTCACTGCCTGGCTTACTTCACTTAGCATAATGCTCTCCAGTTCCATCCATGCTGTTGCAAAGGGTATAAGCTCCTTCTTCCTTTCTGCTGCGTAGAATTCCATTGTGTAAATGTACCATAGTTTCTTGATCCACTCATTTGTAGATGGGCACTTAGGTTGTTTCCAGCACTTAGCTATTGTGAATTGTGCTGCTATGAACATAGGAGTGCAAAG
>PVJI01014076.1:0-45458 GCA_004026765.1 Micronycteris hirsuta
AGTGCAGTAGGGTTCCCTTTTCTCCACATCCCCTCCAACAGTTATCTGTTGCTTTGTTGATGATGGCCATTCTGACTGGTGTGAGGTGGTATCTCATTGTGGTTTTAATTTGCATCTCTCTGATGGCTAATGATGTTGAGCATCTTTTCATATGACTCTGGGCCCTCTGTATGTCCTTTTTCGAGAAGTGTCTGTTCATATATTTTGCCCATTTTTTAATTGGGATTTTCGTCTTCCTGGAGTGGAGTCGTATGAGTTCTTTATATATTTTGGAGATCAGACCCTTGTCTGAGGTATCATTGTTTTCCCATACGGTTGGTTCTCTTTTTATTTTAATACTATTTTCTTTAGCCCCACAGAAGCTCTTTATTTTGATAAGATCCCACTTGTTTATTCTTTCCTTTATGTCCCTAGCTCTAGGGGACAAATCATTGAAGACGTTGCTGCGTGGAATGTCTGAGATTTTCCGACCGATGTTTTCCTCTAGAACTTTTATGGTGTCACGACTTACATTTAAGTCTTTTATCCACCTTGAATTTATTTTTGTGTATGGTGTAAGTTGGTGCTCGAGTTTCATTTCTTTGCAGCTAGCCATTCAGATTTCCCAACACCATTTGTTGAAGAGGCTATTTTTATTCCACTTTATGCTTCTGACCCCTTTGTTGAAGATTAATTGCCTGTGGAGACTTAGGTTTATTTCTGGGCTCTCTATTCTGTTCCATTGGTCTATCTGTCTGTTTTTATGCCAGTACCAAGCTGTTTTGATTACAGTGGCCTTGTAATATAGTTTGATATCAGGAATTGTGATCCCTCCTGCTTTGCTCTTCTTTCTCAAAATTGCAGCTGATATTCGGGGACTTTTCTGGTTCCATATACATTTTTGAAGTGTTTGTTCTATATCCATGAAATATGTCTTTGGTACTTTGATAGGGATTGCATTGAATCTATATATAGCTTTGGGGAGTATGGACATTTTGATGATGTTGATTCTTCCAATCCATGAGCATGGTATATGTTTCCATTTGTTTGTGTCTTCCATGATTTCTCCCTTCAGTGTTGTGTAGTTTTCTGAGTACAGGTCTTTTACCTCCTTGGTGAGGTTTATTCCCAGGTATTTTATTTTTTTTGTTGCTATATCAAATGGGATTTTTTTCTGATTTCTGTTTCTGCTGTTTCACTGTTGGTATACAAAAATCCCTTTGATTTCTGGATGTTGACTTTATATCCTGCTGTCTTGCCAAATTCAATTATTAGATCGAGAAGTTTTTTGGTGGAGTCTATAGGATTTTCTAAGTATATTATCATGCCGTCTGCAAACAACAACAGTTTTATTTCCTCCTTCCCAAATTGGATGCCTTTTATTTCCTTTTCTTGTCTGATTTCTGTGGCCAAAACTTCCAGTACTATGTTGAATAGAAGTGATGATAGTGGGCAACCTTGTCTTGTTCCTGATCTTAGTGGGAAAGATTTTAGTTTTTGTCCATTGAGTATAATGTTGGCTGCAGCTTTCTCATATATGGCCTTTATTATGTTGAGGAATGCTCCCTCTATTCCCACTTTGCTAAGTGTTTTTATCATAAATGGATGCTGTAACTTATCAAATGCTTTTTCTGCATCTATTGATATGTTCATGTAATTTTTGTCTTTGCTTTTATTTATGTGATGTATTACTCTTATTGTTTTGCGAATGTTGTGCCATCCTTGCATCCCTGGGATGAAACCTACTTGGTCATGGTGAACTATCCTTTTAATCTATTGCTGGATGTGGTTTGCTAATATTTTGTTGAGAATTTTAGTGTCAATGTTCATCAGTGATATTGGCCTGAAGTTTTCTTTCTTTGTTGTGTGTTTTTCTGGCTTTGGGATTAGGATGATGCTGGCATCATAAAAAGCGTTTGGGAGTCTTCCATCATTTTGGATTTTTTTGAATAGTCTGTGAAGGATAGGTGTTAGTTCCTCCCTAAATGCTTTGTAAAATTCTCCTGTGAAACCATCTGGTCCAGGGCTTTTGTGTGTCGGGAGTTTTTTAATTACTGCTTGAATTTCATCCGCTGTTATTGGTTGGTTCAAGCTTTCTGTTTCTTCCTTACTGAGTTTTGGAAGAGTGTATTTTTCTAAAAATTTGTCCATTTCTCCTAGGTTTTCATATTTCTTAGCATACAGTTCTTCATAGTAGTGACTTAAAATTCTTTGTATTTCTGTGGCATCAGTTGTAATATCTCCTCTTTCATTTCTGATTGAGTTTATTTGGGTCCTTTCTCTTTTTTTCTTGATGAGCCTGCTTAAAGGCTTGTCTATTTTGTTTATCTTTTCAAAGAACCAGCTCCTGGATTCATTGATCCTTAGAATTGTCCTTTTAGTCTCTAAGTCATTTAATTCAGATCTTATCTTGGTTATTTCCTTCCTTCTACTTGCTCTGGGTTGTCTTTGCTGTTGTTCCTTGAGTTCTTCTGGGCATAGGGTTAGGGTGTTTGTGTAAACTGTTTCTGTTTTTTTTAGGTAGGCCTGTATCACTATGAACTTCCCTCTCAGGACTGCCTTCGCTGTGTCCCATAAATTTTGGTTTGTTTTCAGTTCATTTTCATTTGTTTCAAGGAACTTTTCGATTTCTTCCCTAATCTCGTCTTTGACCCATTCATTGTTTAACAGCATGCTATTCAGTCTCCATGATTTTGAGTGCTTTGGGGTTTTTTCCTTTGGGTTGGTTTCTAATTTCAGTCCCTTGTGGTCAGAGAAAAAACTTGGTATGATTTCAATTTTCTTGAATTTGTTAAGGCTTGTTTTGTGTCTTATCATATGGTCTATTTTTGAAAATGTTCCATGTGCATTTGAAAAGAATGTATATTTAGCTTCTTTGGGGTGAAGGGCCCTATATATATCAATTAAGTCCATTACTTCTAGGGCATTGTTCAGTGCCACAATATCTTTGCTGATATTTTGTTTGGAGATTCTGTCTATTTTTGACAGTGGGGTGTTGAAGTCCCCTACTATAATTGTGTTGCTATCAATGTCTTTCTTGAAGTCCTCCAAGATTTTCTTTATGTATTTGGGTGCTCCTGTGTTGGGTGCATATATATTTACAATGTTTATGTCTTCTTGGTGGATTCTTCCCTTGAATATTATAAAGTGTCCTTCTGGATCTCTCTTGATGGCCCTTTTTTTGAAGTCTATTTTGTCTGATATGAGCATTGCTACCCCAGCTCTTTTTTCTTGTCCGTTTGCTTGGAAAAGTTGTTTCCAGCCCTTCACTTTCAGTCTGTGTAAGTCTTTTGTCCTGAGGTGGGTCTCTTGTAGGCAGCATATGTGTGGGTCGCGCTTTCTTATCCATTCCGCTATTCTATGTCTTTTAATTGGAGCGTTTAATCCATTTACATTTAAAGTTATTATTGATAGGTACTTATTCATTGCCATTTTTTTTTGTACCTGTGTTCCTCACTCTCTCTCTTTCCCTTCCTTTCCTTAAACCAGTCCCTTCAGGATCTCTTGCATATCTGTTTTGGTGGAGGTGTATTCTTTTAGACTTCTTTTGTCTGGGAAGCTCCTTATTTGTCCTTCTATATTGATTAAGAGCCTTGCTGGGCACAGTAGCCTTGGTTGCAGGCCTCTGGTTCTCATTACTTGGAATATTTCTTGCCATTCCCTTCTGGCTTGGAGTGTTTCCATTGAGAAGTCTGATGCTACCCTTATCGGGGCACCCTTGTATGTTACTTCCTATTTCTGCCTCGCTGCCTTTAGGATTCTCTCTTTGTCTTGGAATTTTGCCATTTTAATGATGATGTGTCTTGAAGTGGGCCTGTTTGGGTTCCTTTTGAATGGGACTCTCTGTATTTCCTGGATTTGTGTGGCTTTTTCTCTCATCAGAGTAGGGAAGTTTTCCATCATTACTTTTTCAAACAGGTTTTCCATCCCTTGCTGGTCTTCCTCTCCTTCCGGTATCCCTATTATATGAATATTGTTACGTTTCATGTTGTCCTGTATTTTCCTTAATACCTCTTCATTCTTTCTGAGCCTCTTTTCCTGTTATTGCTCTTTTTGGTTGCTTTTTTCTACCTTGTCCTCCAGCTCGCTGATCTGATCCTCTGCCTCATCGAGCCTGCTTTTGATTCCTTCTATTGTGTTCTTCAGTTCAGATATTGTATTCTTCATTTCCTCTTGGTCCTTGTGAATAGTATCTATTTCCTTTTTCATGTTGACATACTTTGCAGTGAGTTCATTGTAGTTTCCCTGTAGTTTCTGGTAGTTTTCTGTGAGTTCATCAAGCTTCTCGAGTTTCTTGAGCTTCCTGGTAACATATGCTTTGAACTCAATATCTGATAGTTGGCTTGCCTCTGTTTCATTTATCATTCTTTCTGGGGCTTCCTCCTTTCCTTTCATTTGGGGATCGTTTCTTTGTCTTCCCATTGTTTGTGGGATTCTTCTTGCTAGCCTCTGGTTCTTAAATTGATCTATCAAGTTCTCTGGAGCAGTGAAGTTAATTTTGTGTTACTGTCTCTGTTTTTTGGGCTGACTCTTGTCTGGATCCCTCTCTATTCTCTTCACAACTCCAGGTTTTAATGTCTCACCTGTGGATAAAGAAGAGAGGGGAAGGGAGTAAAAGAAGGAAAAGACAGCAAAAGAAAAGGAAAAAGAAAGATAAAGAAAAAATAATACTCAAATAGCATAAAATAAAATATAATAAAAAATATGAGATAAAAAGAAAACTAGGAATACCATATGAAGGGAAGGTAGAAGCAGTTAAAAAATATAGAAGGACAGATAGGAAGAAGGGTGGGGACAAATAAACAAAGAAACAAAGAGAAAGCAAAAGAAAGAAGAAAAAAAAAGAAAAGAAAATAAAAAGACTGTTGGCTGGCTTCAACAGCGTCTGGTCAGGGCTGCGTCAGGCTGGGAAGATATCAGACTTCCCTGGCTTTCTTCCTCGGCTGCACTCTTAGCTGCTGTCCTGCCTCCAGCCGAGTTGCTAGGAATTCGCAGCACCTCCTTTGGGCTGTCTGATCCCCACCCTAAGTCAGAGTTTGTGAGGTCTGTGTCTCCCTTCAGTGAGGTTCGATGTTTTTCTCCCACAGAGGGAGTCTGCACAGCAGGTCTCCAATCACAGTTGCTGGGTTGTGTCTCAGGCCCTCCCAGAATGAGCTCCACCCCCCTGTATTTGTTGCCTGCTTTTGTCTCTGGTTTCGGGGCTTGCAAGCCTTGGGCGCCCGGTCGGGCACCACCCCCAGCCGCCCCTGACTGGCTCCGCTGGGTGCGCGCCTGGTCCCAGAGTTCCAGGCCTGGGTCTCCGGTTCAGTTCAATCTCCAATTCCTCCCGCTTGGATTGCCGGCCTCTGCAGGCCAGTCCCCACGTACACACCAACCTCTGGACTGCTGGGGACCAAAGCTCTCCCAACAGATGCCACACTTGCTTTGGCAACTCTCACACCCCAATCCAGCTCCATCCCTCAGATCCTGGAAGAAGCTGGGAAGCTGCTGCTACTGGATCCACAGACCTCCCGACTCCCCGTGAGTCCCTTCCCACTGAAGCAGACTCCCTACCAGCTGATCTTTCAGTTTTATGCGCAATCCTGATTGCCACTCCTCCTGAAATAAATCTGGGCAATCTCTCTGCTCCTCAGAAAATCAGCCAGATATCCCACCAGTGGGCTGGAGGAAGCTGATCCCACTCTCTCCTACTCTGCCGCCATCTTTCCCCACTTTTAATCATTGACCTGAAAGACTGCTTTTTCACGATTCCTTTAGCAAGGAAAGACAGGGAGCGATTTGCATTCTCCCTTCCTGTTACTAACAACGCTCAACCTTTCCAAAGGTTTCAATGGAAGGTCTTGCCTCAGGAAATGCTTAACAGTCCGACTATTTGCCAGCATTACGTACACACAGTCCTTCAGCCAGTAAGGAATCAGTTCCCGGACGCCATTATCTATCATTACATGGACGACATCTTAGTCGCAGCTCCCTCCCCAGACATTTTAGCAAAAACTGCTTCCTTTCTTAAACATTCCATAAACTCTGCTGGGCTAATAATTTCCTCAGAAAAAATCCAATATTCAGAACCTTGGAAATACCTAGGATACGTACTATTTAACAAAACAATCAGACCCCAAGCGCTGCAAATTGACCCGCCCAAAGATTTAACTCTAAATCGCCTCCAGCAACTCCTTGGAGCAATCAACTGGGTGTGGCCCAGCCTAGGAATCTCTACTCAACAACTAACTCATTTATTTGATACCCTCAAAGGGCACCCAGATGTTAACTCCCCCAGAACACTGTCCACCAAGGCTTTGCAAGAGTTAGCCATAGTAAACCAGCATATTCAACAACGACAACTTACTAGGATTGACCCTCAGTTTCCCGTTTGGATCTTTTGTTTCCAAACTTTAGGCACACCGATGGGTCTCATAGGACAATTGTTACCCCACCTAGCTATGATAGAGTGGATCTTTCTGTCCCATCAGCCAAAACGCACTATTACCACCTATATAACTGCTTTATGCCATCTTATTATTAAGGTGCGTGAACGAACGCAGCAGTTACTGGGAGATGATCCTGCCTTTATTCACCCCCCTAACCCAAGTCTATTTACAAAAACTCACAGCTCAGTCTCTCGAATTCCAATGTGCCATAGCCAATTTTATAGGAAAATTAGAGACTAACTTACCTTCAGAGAAAATGCTTCAGAATATCCCATTCCTTTGTATAAGGCTAGCAGAGAAAGTCAGCCCAGAGCCAATAACTGGAGCAAGAACTGTGTTTCTTGGTGGATCTGGAAAGACTGGTCGAGCTGCAATTTCTTGGCAAGAAGGAGAAACTTGGAAAAATCTTATATCCTCAGGACATCACACTACCCAGAGAGCCAAGCTGTTTGCAGCCATCATGGCGTTACGGCAATGGCCCCAGGAAGCGTTGAATTTAGTGTGTGACTCAGGGTATACGGTTTACACCATCCTGCATATAGATCAAGCATTAATTAAAACTTCAATAGACCCTCACCTACTTAGCCTGTTTTTAACATTACACTCTCTTCTTGACAAAAGGGAACTTCCTCTTTTCATTACCCACATTCGGTCCCATTCAGGCCTGCCTGGCCCCCTGGTGGAAGGTAACAATAAAGTTGATACTTTAGTCAGCATTCTTAATGCCTTTCAACAAGCTGCAGATTCGCATCAGTTTTTTCATCAAAATAGCCAGGCACTCCATAAACAATTTAATATCCCTCATTCCCAAGCGAAGCAAATTATTAAAGAATGTCCTGACTGCCAGGCACTCAGCAGGGCACCTCCATCTACTGGAATCAACCCTCGAGAACTAAAATCTCAAATAATTTGGCAAACAGATATTACCCATTATGCCCCATTTGGAAAATTCAAATACGTTCATGTTTCTATTGATACTTATTCTGGTGCCTTACACACATCTGTTTTAACAGGAGAGTCAGCTAAAAATACACAAGCCCATTGGCTTGAGGCCTTTAGTCATTTAGGATGGCCTCAGCAAATTAAAACTGATAATGGTCCTGGGTACCTTGCACATTCTACTCAGGCCTTTCTCCAGCGTTGGAGTATTCAACATAAGACAGGAATTCCCTATAATCCAACTGGTCAAGCAATTGTAGAGCGAGCTCATCATACCTTTAAAAATCTTCTTAAAAAACAAAAGAGGGGGAGCCATGAATCCTCCCCCCAAAATCTAATTATGCTGGCCATGTTTACCTACAACTTTCTAAATTGTGATGAGTCACTCCAGGCTCCAATTGAGAAACATTTTCAGACAAAAGAATCGAAACCACCTTACCCTAAGGTGCTATTCAGGGATCCACAGGGAGATGGCTCTTGGCAGGGCCCTGTAGATCTTTTAACATGGGGAAGGGGGTACGCATGTGTTTCCATTCCTACAGGTCCCCTCTGGCTACCAGCAAAAAGGATAAAACCTTACCATGAGTGAGGTAGACACCAAACAACACTTCCTGGAGATGAAAACCAACCAACTGACAAACCAGATGGCCCTGATGACCCTAAACAGCCAGAAGGAAATCGGACCCTTACACCGCCGCTCACGGAACCGGGCCAGACAGCAGAGGAGGGTGGAACCCACTCCGATGACGGGGACCGAGGCCCTGACACCTCCTGCAGAGGGCAAGAACCCCTAGTTACCCCATAATCTTCCTTTTAAGTGTGCTCCCATCACATGGGATGACATTAAGACTCTTAATGCTTGAGCTGAGGAGATTCTTGCTGAGACTAAAATAGGAGACACCCCAGAGAACAGGTTTATCCCTTATCTGGCGGTCCTGTTGGCCAATTCTGCCAAAGCTTTGCTCTTTCTAGCTATCCTGATCTACCTAGGAGGGCAAGGAGTGACTGCCACATTATAGATCCACCAGTGTTTAAACTACATACCTGGTGGGATGTTGAACCCTGCCTTTCCACTAATGATACTCAGTGGACGGGAGGAGTGTGGGTGCCCCCTAATGGCCCTTTGGAAGAAAATAAACACTGGTTACCAGTGCTAGAAAATACGGTTTATGTGGCGGAGCACTTACCTGCTTGTTTTTCTGTCCTTTCTGACACTTTATGTTTCTCCTTAAGGGAACAGCTCTATGTTGCTAGCAAAAAACAGAGCAATGATTATGATCAGCTCTCCATGATAGTCACCTTGGGCATGAGTGCCCATGAGGGGACTTTTCATACTAGTAACCCCCCCTCTGGTTCCTCTTTGTGCTCTAGACACTACCTATAAAAACTCAGTTATATGGTCTTTATGCCGAGGACCGAATGCCACTGTTGCCTTTCTACCCAAGAGCCCTTTTGTGATAGAGAATTGGGGAGCCAATTGGAAAATATTTTCAAGGGTTGGCATGAGGGTATTTCCAGCTCAGCATAAGAAACTTCACCTTCATTTGTGGTGGGAAGGGCCCGGCACTGGGGCGCCTATAATCAGGATTGTCTCTCCCAACCACGCTAGCCCATGGCATTATAATTCTTGGAAAATAGGCTTGCCTTTTATTACCAGGAAGCATTTCCTTATGAAGATAGGTTGTGACAATAGAAGACCCCCACTATGTATTTACCAGAATGACCCACCAGAAGTAGGCTGGGTCACAGTCTGTACCTCTCATCCCTATATGTTTCTGGCAGCCCCCAGGACAGCTCAAGTTCTCTATAATGAATCTGCAAAGATCTATTCTCTGCATGTCCCTGCAGGTTCAATATATGCCAGCTGTCTTACTCATCTAAATATTACTCAATTGAATATCACTACTGCATATGTGGTTAGAAGACAAGCACAAGTTTGGGTGCCGGTTGATGTGACCCGAGAGTGGGAAGATCCCCATGGCTTAGTAGCGCTTAATAATGCACTGGCTTCTGTACGAGTCAAAAGGTTCATTGGCACCCTGATTACTTTCATTGTCTCTGCAATCATCGTGGCAGCTACCGCTACCAAGGCAACCACTGCCCTTGTTAATTCAATTCAAACTGCTCATGCTGTAGATGCTATTTTAACCAATACTACTTTAGAAATGATTCAACAGGCCCAGATTGATCAAGAAATCCTGAACCAACTTTCTGCGGTAGAGTCAGCCCTCAGCTGGATTGGGGAACGACAGTATGCGCTCGTGACTCATCAGTAGCTAACCTGTGACCCCGGCTTCTCCAAGCTATGCTTCACTCCCCTCCTGTGGAATTCCAGCCAGTATACCTGGAGTGACATCCAGCATCGCCTTAGAGGGGCTTTTTCTACTAATCTAAAAGGACAAATTGATAAACTGTAATTAGAATTACATCAGGAATTGCAGGACATCCAACGGCTGTCTAAACAGGAGATATTTGAAAGCCTCCATGACCATTTCGACTGGCTAAATCCCCAGACTTGGTTTAATGATCTTAACCTAAAAATGTGGGTCTTTGGAGCCTCTGGCTGTTTTCTGATTATAATGCTAATGTGTGTGCTTCGCTGCATACGTAAATTATTCTCCCAGGGCCAGGCAAGGGACCAGCAAGTGGCGAATTTTATAGGTTCAATCCAGCTCCTGAGATCGCATAAAAAAAGCAGAGGGAGATTTAAGAATTCTTTTCGCACGCGTGGAGAGTCGCTGCCCCAGGAAGTCACGCGTGTCTGAGCTCGGCTCCACGTGCCTGTGTGGGCTGGCATGATACATGCCTGTGGAAAAGGATCTCATAAGAAAAAAGGGGGAGGTGTGACAGGAATTCTTTTCATCCGCATGATAAAAACGTAACCCCCTGGAATTTCCGCGTCTCGAGCCTGGCTCCGTGAGAATCAACACTCCCGTGTGGGCCCGCATAAAAATCATGCTCATGGAAAAAAGAATTCTTTGAAGGGAAATTGGATTAACTTACTTTCTAGGACTTGTTAACTTGCTGGGACCCTTCCCTCTGAGCCAAGGTATTATGCTAATGGTTGCCCAGAACCCCTTGCATAGCTAATGAATAGCCATTCCCATTTTGCTGTGTCCTGAGCTTTCTAATAAAAACCTGGCTAAGCCATGCTCGTGGCCCTTTTCCTGAGATATAGGAATTGGTCCCATGGCCCCGTACTCCTTCTCCCCGTGTGTCTCAGTGTGAGATTCTTTCACGCATCGGGTTACGGTCACCCACGGGTTTCTGCTGGGACAAAATCCCCATGACAAATAACCAACTGAAAAAATAGTTGAACAGAAGTCTTATAACTAAGGATTTACAGAAGCCACATTGAGACTGGTAGGAAGGGCAGATATGCAAAAATGTCTGACCCCAATCCCTTGGGCAGTGGCTGAAATTCTGAGGGATATCTTAGCTGCAAAGTTTCCCCCTGAGAAGTGTGGTGTCTCAACCACATGCCAGGCTCCCTAGCCAGAGCATCAGATCTAGGAAGGGACATCCACATAACATCTGGCTGTGAAATCCAGAGGGGGGGTCTGTCCACCAGGGAAAAACAGGAGTCCACTAGAGACATAGGCACATTCTTAAAGGCCAACACACAAAATCTCTTTTGCAACCACTCACCCTGGGCTCTGACAGTGGAAGGGCAGAGTGGACTAGAGGTGTTTGAGGAGAGACTGGGCTTTGTGGCTCTGGGGAAAGAGCTGAAGGGCAGCCATCAGGACCCCTCAGCTGAGTCCCTCTCCCACACCTCAAATGCCAATTTATTAGGTGGAATATACATGCCATATATATTCCCCTATATATGGCATCAGCTTGGGGGGAAGCAATAGCCCCACACTCTGGACTTCCTATCACCCCCTCCTGCCCCCTGCAAAGGTCATGCCTTATTGAGCAATCAGCTGCCTGTACCCAGGTACAGAGGTCCAAGCAGACTAGGAGGAGTCGGTGACTGAGCTGTGTGGCTTTGGGACATAGGTCATTTTCCTCACTTTCTCATGAAACTGACTGGTGCCTCCCCTCACAAGAGATCCACTAGCCCCACCCTCTAGGCAAACTAAATGGAAATTAAAACCACTGTGAGATATCACCTCACACATTTCAGAATGGCTATCATCAATAAGTCAGCAAACAACAAGTGTTGGTGGGAATGTGGAGAAAAGGAAACCCTAGTGCACTGTTGATGGGAATGCAGATTTATGCAGCCACTGTGGAAAACAGTGTGGATATTCTTCAAAAACTTAAAAATGGAACTGCCTTATGACCCAGTGACTCCACTTCTTGGAATTTAAAGAATAATATAAATGAATAAACAAAATTGAGACAGACTCATAAATACAGAGAACAGACTGATGGCTGCCAGAGGGGTGGAGGATGGGGAGATTTGGTGAAAAAGGTGAAGTGATTGAAAAATACAGAAGGGGATGTAAAGTAATGCATAGAAAATACAGCCAATAACATTGTAATAACTATGTATGGTGCCAGATTGATACTGTAAATTTCAGGGGGAAACACTGTAAAGTATGTAATTGTCTAACCATTATGCTGTACACTTGAAACTAATACAAAATAGTGTTGAATGTGAACTGTAATTATTTTTTAATATCTAAATTGAAGAATCCATTTAGTTACAGTGACATAAGGACCTTTTATTTCAGCAGACATTTTTCAAGAGTTCCCTCTATGGAAGGTAGTCTGCTGGGGAAAACAGAGATGGCTCAAATATGGCCGCTAAATCCAAGGGCCTATAGACACCAAAGTACATTCTTAGCCTTACTTCCATTATACAGAGTCTAAAGTCCCTCAAGTTAAAAAATAAATAAATAAAAGACAACTTTATCTAATTTCTGTTAAACTCACAATCATACTCGTGAGTGAATTGAACTGACCAACAGAGCATATCATTTGCAGGACCCAGCAAGCATAAAAGTTGTTTTTTAATCATACTATGATATACATTTTGATCTTCAAAATTCCTCAATATAAATTCTTCATGGCATTACCTGATTATTTAAATTGCTAGTAGAAAAGAAAGTAGACCAATGAAGAACTGCCCATCCAGAAGAAAGTTTCTTTTTGAGGAAGACTAGTCCTGGTTCCCTATCACTACCATATTTACTGACCAGAGTCATTGCTATAGGGAACATTTGCTTAAATTCTCATTAAACAAGTTAGGGTGAAAATGAACATTATTTTAATGAGCTAGAAATAGCATATGCCTCATCCTCCTTGTTTTCTCTCTCTCTAATTGTATTAGGAGATTTAATTACAAAGCTGGGATATCTCTGTAAGTTCTAAAATTAGAAAGAGTGCTCTTCAACGTTGAGGTTATGAATTCTTAAATCACAATTTGAAAATTATTCAAATTTCCACAATTCCTCCTGGCATTGCAATCACGACTTGTTTTAACACTACTTAAATATTTTTGGTCTGCAAGTTGATTATACATTTTTGGCAAACACCAATATTTTTAAGAATTCTCAATATATTAAGGAAAGGACATCATTTCAAATTTTTCTGTTGCTGGAAACAACAGAATTTTGGATACCTCTAGAAGAAATATCATTTTAATATTTGTACAGGCAAATAAAAACTGCATGTCATAAAATGGCATTTATCTTATTATTATCATGCTAGAAAATGAATTTTTAAATTCTTTTTTGGACATCAACCATTGATGGTAGCCTTATTACAAGCCATCTCTGTGTAAATAAAAGAAAAAGATATTTAACAAATACAAATAAATGTGCATGATTCACCAGCACAGTTAACTCAAGATTTCCCAGCCTTATAGCCACACTGATAGGAAGATTTATTACCACAGCTGCTTGTATTAAACTTCTTTTCCTTGCAGTTGAAGGAATCAAATTTCTTCTTGGAGATTAGTCATTTGTGGGGGTGTCGCCAACTACAAAATGCTTCTGTTATGAATGAGGTGCACTCTGTTGCTGTCCTCCAGCCATAAGTCAGTGAGTAATTTTCATCTCTTTAGGTGTCTTTTCCCACCTACCATCAGGAACAAATTTTAATGACTTACATAGTCAAACTTTTCTTAGTTGTTACTCAAACCTAAAACTTCAGATGGTATTGTTTCTGATGACATGGTAACCTCGTAAGGAAAGGTAAGATAAAATGACATTTCAACATGTTTACAAGGATGAAATCCAAGCTGAAGGAGAGATCTACAAGAGGTGTGAAAGTAAGAAGAAAGGTAGCATATCATGGGTGCCAGGTGCTGTTCTAGGTTCTTCATAGAAATAATCTCATCTAATTCTTTGAACAATCTTGAAAGAGGATACACAATTCTCCCATTTCACATATGAGGAAACTGACTTTCTCAAGATTGTGTAGCTTACTAGCAACTGAACCAGAATTCAGGCTTAGATCCAGATGACTCCCTTGCTTTCTTTCTGTATTTTTAACATTTGTTCTTTTTGTTATCATGAATTACCAAATTATATATAGCATCAATATAACTATACAGTATTGAGAGATCTGATTCTGTATCTGATTCAAATAAATCCTAAAGTAAAAAGAGACTGTAATGGGTCGTCTGTTTCAATCTCTACCAAAATCATAGAAAACTGACAGGTCCATCTTTTTCTTTCTAAAAACCACTTTTGGAAACATGTATTCCAAAATTTGTTTGGATGTTTTTTCTTGTTTTGAAAATTGTGTAAACTCCCATTGTGATAACTGGCCATGTGGGGAACCAGGGACTCATAGTTGACTTGCTGTTTTGGTGTGGTTCAGGGATTGCAAACAAGGAGCCCTGATACTTCAAAATAATTAGAAACCATTGTGAAATAGAGTAGTGTTGTTGGTGATGAGGTTGATACAGAATAGAAACAGCTGTTTCCCCTGAAATAAAGCCACACAGGGTTTGGGGTTTGGACTGGTTAATAGGGATTCACTTTTTAAAAATATATTTTATTGAATATGCTATTACAGTTCTCCCAAATTTCCTCCCTTTCCCTCCTCTGTCTGGTACCCTCCTTCACTCCAGCAATCCTCCCCCTTATTTCATGTCCATGGGTCGTACATATAAGTTCTTTGGCTTCTCCACTTACTACACTATTCTTAACATTCACCTGTCTATTCTGTACCTACCAGTTATGCTTCTTATTCTCTGCACCATTTCCCCCATTCTCTCCCTTACCCCTCCCAGCTGATAACCCTCAAAATGATGTCCATATCTATGACTCTGTTCCTGTTCTGGTTGTTTGCTTAGTTTGTTCTTTTAGATTCAGTTGTTGATTGTTGTGAATTTGTTGCCATTTTAATGTTCATAGTTTTGATCTTCTTCTTTTTCTTAAATAAGTCCCTTTAACATTTCATGTAATAATTACTGGCTTGCAGGTCCCTCTTCACAATTTCTGGGAACAACCATCTTCATGAAATCCTTTTATCTAAGACATTCCCAATCATCCCTTCCATTGTAATTTGAAAGTATATGGATATAGTAGAATCTGACATAGTAAGCTTCTGTAAACTATAGATGTCAGAACAATTGAGCAAGGAGTGAGATTTTAGTAAATCCACCAATTGCTTGGTTTACTTCATGTCATTTTGGCTGATGTTTTTCCATTGAATTGACTGATGATTACTTTAGCTGCATACATATTTTCTAATTTACCGTGCGTAAGTGGTTTTAATATGACATAAAAGAACCAAAAAAAGGTTGAAAAGCAAAGAAGTATTTCAAGCATTTACAATTACATTATTGAGCTTAAACTTAAAAATAGTACTTATTAATTGGTGGACCAATGTATACAAAGTTGGCTATCAATGTGCATTTTTGGTGGGGAGATGGAGCATATTTGCCTCTTTTTTGGTCAAGAATAAAGTCAATCATCTAGCTATGCCCCTTAATGAAAATAATAAATCTGTTTAGCTAAATGTTAATGATTGCCTTACTTGATCAGATGTAAGTACCTCTAATGGGAATCTAACTGTTCAAACAAATTAATCAGCCTGAACAAATAATATTCTATAAGATAGAAAGCAGAGAGAACCTATGTTTTTATCATTGGATATACTTGAATAGCTAAGCCTAACCCAGTAAATCAACTGACACACAATAATTTTATAAAGGTCCAGAACATAAACTCTGATAGGCTACCGAGATGCTGTTTCTCTTATTTCCTCATGTAGGTAACATTATGGTTTGTTTTCTTTCCCAGTAATTGAGACACTAAACTAGCAGCCTAAAGAGAGACAATGTCTCAGAGGTGATTGAGTTCATCCTTGTTGTATTTTCCCAACAGCCTCAAAGCCAGACTACCTTCATCTTGGACTGCTATTTTTCTACCTGGTCACAATATTTGGGAATGGCCTTTACTATTGTTGTAGTGAGATGGGATTCTCGACATCATACCCCCATGTATTTTTTATCAGTGATTTATTCTTCCTTGATATATGTTACTCCACCACCTGGGAGCTATACGTCTTGGTCAAATGCTTCAGAGAATTCCCCACCACTTCTTATACCAGCTGTTATGCCCAGATGACCACATCTCTCTTTCTAGGCATGGTGGAGAGTCTCCTCCTTGTTGTTATGCTTATGATAGGTTTGTTGAAATTTCCAATCACCTGCATTACACCATCATTATGAACAATTGGGTTTGCATACAGTTGGCTTTCGGAACCTGGCCAGTGCCTTCTTAGTAATAGTCACACCCAGTATTGCAATTCTTGCTTGTTATTATGGATGCAATATCATCAACGATTTTACCTGTGAGATCCAGGCCCTGCTGAAAATAGGCTGCTCAGGCACCCATGTCACTCTGATTCTGAGTCTGGTTATCAGTATATTCAAACTGCCCCTGTTTTTCACCTTCATCATTTCCTGCCTCCACATTGCGGTTGCTGTGTAGATGATTCATTCTGTGGAGGCCAGGCTCAAAGCTTTCTCTACCTGCAGATATCATCTAATTGTGGTCACCATATTTTATGGAACAGCCATGTACATGTACCTGAGGCCTCAGTCAAAGAAATGTCAGGAAGAAGGCAATTTTTTCTCAATATTTTATGGTGCAGTTACTCCCATGTTAAATCCCCTCATTTACACCCTGAGAAATAAGAATATAAAAGGTGCACTTAGGAAGTTAGCCAAAAGAAATGAAAAATCCTATTAGTTCTCTTTAAACCTCTCCAATATGTCAGAAAAACAATGACAACTTCGTCCATAAAATTTCAATTAATATTTTATTAAAATAACCACGACCAACAAAAATCTTATGAAGCATTCTGTCCATTGTCACCACTAGGCAATCATTAAAAAATTTATCATAAATGTTAACATTTTGTCAAGCTACATTAAGACCTAAAGCCATGAATGTACCCAAAATAGTCCACAGAGAGAATAATGGTAGTAGTATGTAAAGGTGAATTCTATAGCCATACTAGCTTATCAGGCAAATGAGCAAATATATTTGTACTTGCCACACACAGTTAATAAAATTCACATATAGGCCAGTGGTTATACAACCATATTACAGGATTTATTCCTCATATCACATTTTTAGGTGTCTTCCCTAATTTGAACCTAATGGACAAAGAGTCCCACAATTCCCACATCTAAATGAGAACACCCCATAGTAAAAATGAATCATTTGTATGTAAAGCACTTTATTCTTTAATAAGTATTTTAAATAAATTATTCTAGTTTATATTTCCATTTTTTTACATTAAAGTAGTTTGAATACTATCCATATTAAATATTTTTAACCAACATTGTTTCTACAAATATCAACATTTTATCACATTAATTTCTTATAAAAAGATCTAAACTGGAGACTTCCTAAGATGGCAGCATAGGTGAAATGCGCCGTGCCGCCTTGCACAACCAAACAAGGAAAAAATCAGAAATTTACACAACCAAAACCAGCCAGATCTGACAGAAAATTGAATTGAGAGGAAGTCTGACAACCAAGGAATTAAAGAAGATACATTCATCCAGTCTGGTGAGCCAGGAGGAGCAGGGCGGAGGGAGTGCACTTGGCGACCCTGAGGCGAGCTGGTGAGCAGACGGCAGGTCCGAGGTTGGAGGGGCGGTTCCCACGGGGCTGCAGCACACCAATAGACAGGGCTGCCTGACCGAAGCACGGCCAGCGCCCGGCTCATCCGGACCCAGTGGGGCTGAGACTGGTGGACCGGTCAGGTCCGCATTCGCGGGCAGACGGACCGGGAGAGAAAGCAGTGCACAACCCATCGGCGCAGATTGAGAGCACCTGTGGGGGTGGAGTCCGCGGCGGGAGGAACTCCCGACCTCACAGGAGAGTTCACTGGGGAGACCCGTGGGGGATTGGAGCTGTGCAGCCGGTCCACCGACCCCGAACGCCCCTCGGAGCCAGCGCAGAGGGGCTCGAATTGCTTGCAGGAGGCGGTGTGGATGCGGAGAGCGGAGCAGGCACCATTGTGCTCTCAGGTGCTGCCCCAACAGGCTACATCACAGCACAACTACCGGGAGTTTCCCTGCCCAGGTGAACCCCAAGGCTCCGCCCCCCTTACAGTAACAAGTGCACTGAGGGAAAAAAAATGGCCCAAAGAAAGGAACAGATCAAAGCTCCAGAGCTAACCGACCAAGAGATAGCCAACCTATCAGATGCACAGTTTAAAACCCTCGTAATAAGGATGCTCACAGAATTCGATGAAAAATTATTGAAATTGCTTGAGCAAATGAGAGATCTGCAGGGAACCAATAGGAAAAAGAAGGAAACTGGGGCTCAGATCAACAGAGTGGACCAGCAGAAAGAAAAAAACATCCAACCAGAAAAGAATGAAGAAACAAGAATTCAAAAAACAGAGGAGGGGTTCAGAAACCTCCAAGACATCTGTAAATGGCCCAACATACGGATCATAGGGCTGCCAGAAGGAGAAGAAGAAATCCAAGGAATTGAAAACTTATTTGAACACATAATGATGGAGAATTTCCCGAAGCTGGTGAAGGAAATAGACTTTTGGGAAGTCCAGGAAGCTCAAAGAGTCCCAAAGAAGTTGGATCCAAAGAGGAACACACCAAGACACATCATAATTACATTACACAAGATCAAAAATAAGGAAAGAATCCTAGAAGCAGCAAGAGAAAAAGGGACAGTTACCTACAAAGGAATGCCCATAAGACTGTCAGCTGATTTCTCAAAAGAGACCTTACAGGCAAGAAGGGGCTGGAGAGAAGTATTCCAAGTCATGAAAGGCAAGGAACTACATCCAAGAATACTCTATCCAGCAAAGTTTTCATTTAGAATGGAAGGGCAGATAAAGTGCTTCTCAGATAAGGTCAAGTTCAAGAAGTTCATCACCACCCAGCCTTTATTGTATGAAATGTTAAAGGGAGTTATAGAAGGTATGGAGGAATATCAACAGGAGAGTGGTAGGGGGAGAGGGTGGGAATGGGGCACAGAACAAGTAGCATAAATGGGAGGTAGACAACAGACAGGGGGAGGTTAAGAATAGTATAGGAAGTGCAGGAGCAGAAGGACTTATGTGTATGACCTATGGACAAAACTAAAGGGTGGGGAAAGGGGGGTAAGGGGCTGGGGGGCCAGAAGGGGGGTAAAGTGGTACAACTGTAACAGCATAATAAATAAAATATAGTTAAAAAATAAATAAAAAGAAGTAGGCAATTGACTTTAGTTCTGTGGGCATTCCAGTGTACTTGCCAAGCAATTTGACCTTCTGGTTTCTAGATGTGCTTAGATTTCCAGAGGAAAATAAATCAAACTGAAGGCATCTCCTAAAAAAATATAAAAATAAAAATAAATTTAAAAAAAAACACTTAAATTGTTCTTTTGCCTTCCTGTATCTCTCTGCCTTCTCTTCCATGATGTGCTTTAGCAACCCTTTGGCCATTTCCACTCCCACTTCCCGTACACATTCATGAGATTTTACATTTCTGTTCTACTCAAGAGTCTCCATGGTCACAATTGTGATTTCTTTCCTTCTTCCCTAGTTCATAAGATGTCATATGCATTTTCTATTGTTGTCAGCCAAAATTTATTATACATTTTTTTAGATTTTATTTTTATTTATGTTTAGAGAGAGGGGAAGGGAGGGAGAAAGAGAGAGAGAGAAACAGCAATGTATGGTTGCCTCTCACATGGCCCTCACGGGGACCTGGCCCGCAACCCAGGCATGTGCCCTGACTGGGAATCGAACCAGGACCGCTTGGTTCCCAGCCCGCGCTCAATCCACTGAGCTACACCAGCCAGGGCCAAAATTTATTATACATTTTATATTATGGTCACTTGTTGATTCTTTTTCTCATATTAACTTTGACTAACTCCCTAATTCTTATGTTTTACCATAGTACATTTAGAAGGCATTGTAGTAATGACTTCTAAAATGTCCTTTTTTCCCCAGCCTTATCTTGGGTAGATGGCTATATGATCACAATATTTTCTATCCTTGGTCTGTTTCTGACGCTGGGATTTCGTCCCAGCGAAATCCGTGGGGGACCATACCCTGACGTGTGAATCAATCTTATCCAGAGACACGCTTGGAGAAAACAGTCCAGCAGCCACGGGCCTTTTCCAAGATGGAGGGAAAGACCTGTGGCTGCCGGACTCTTTTCTCCAAGCGTGTCTCTGGGTAAGATTGATTCACACGTCAGGGTACGGTCCCCCACGGATTTCGCTGGGATGAAATCCCAGCATCATGTTTCCTCAATTTCTTAAGGTTTATTAATTCTGAGATATACATTCAGAATGGTATTTTCTCATAAGCCTTTACTCCATGAGCAAATGGAAGTGTGGAGTCAGGTTAAAGTCCCTATCAGTTCCACATTGCACTTCGTTGGTGGTTCCATGTATATATTTGAAATTATTTAGTTTGTTTTTTTTATTATTGCTCAATTACAGTTATACTCATTTCTCCCCCATTACTCTCCCTTTCTCTACCCACCCTTCACCTCCTAATTTAATCCTCCCCCCGTTGTCTTTGTCTTTGGGTCCTTTACACATATTCTTTGACTTGGCCCTTTCCCTTCTTTTTCCTGTGAGCAATGGAGCCAGAAAGCTTGGGTTCAAATCCACTATTTATTAGCTAAGATATCTTTTGCAAATTACTAAACTTCTCTGTGTATTGACTTTCCCACCCATAAAATGAAAATAATACACTAGTTGTGCTGTTGTAAATACTAAATTGATAATCTATATAAAGTTCTTAGAGGAGTTCTTGGCACATAGTAAGCAAACAATAAATATTAGATATTTTGCTATTTTCTAAAAGTTTCCAAATACTCCCAATCTTTGTCTTCTAAAGTAAATTTCCTTTATGTATCATCCTCTCCAGAGTGTACAATAAGAAGCCTCACCAGCCCAATTTCTAATTTTAGAAACACAGTAATATCATATTTCCCCTTTGGCTCTCACTTTTATGACTTTACTCTTAATCTGGTTGACTCCTCCAGTTCCACTGACCTATGCCTGATATATTTTAAGTAGAGACAGCCCCAAACTTAGAAATGAGTTATGTCCAAAAGTTAACTCATAAGTCATCAGCTTGGAACTCAGAGCACGTTTTTCCCACTGAGACAGGGTAGTTACATTCCAAGGGTAGCTCACCAATACCTATTTAGGTTGCCATTCTATCACTAATAACGTTAAAGGCCCTAGGAGAATTTCTTTAAAGTATGTTTATTGAAAGATAGGTTTTGAGCCTCATTTGTATTCTAAAAACACAGGCACTGGTAGCTGGCATTACTCCTCAAAAAATGTACACAATGAGAATCCGTGCATCCACCCTCATGCCCTGATGGTTATATAAGGAAATACATGCAACATGAAAGAATGGGAGTTAGGAATTTCTCTAGAGACTACAGAAGTAATAACTTGCTACTGTGTATGGGTCACACACAATTCAGAGTACTGCTGATCCTCTCTTTATTTCTTTTAATATTGTTTCTAATGTTGTACTGCTTGTTAACACTATACCTGGGCTCATTCAGTCCACAAACATTTGCTAAGTAACTACTATATGTTGAGAATACAAATCAAAGCCATTTTATGCTTTTGAGAGACTCACATTTTAGTTGGGAAGTAAATAAGCACAGTGAAGTGCTACAGGTAATGTGATCCATATTTGGGCAAGTTACAGAGACTAGTTCCAACTGAACAGTCAAGAAATATTTAATAGAAGAGAAGACACCTTTAGTAGAATCTCAAGAGAGGAGTAGTTTGCCAGTTGGGTACAGAAGAACAATTTGAGTGGACACAATGTGAACAAGTACAGAGGTACAAAACCCAATTTGGTGTACTTCCAGATACTTCCAACAATTCAATTCCCACAGCAGAAGGTGTGGGAAGTGCTTTGGCAATATATAAGACTTGAGAAGAAGGTGGTAGGCCAGACTATTGGGAGACTGTCATGCTATATTAAAGAGTTTTCACTTAATTTATTCTATAGGTCAACAAACTATGGCTTCAAGGGTCAAGTCTAGCCCTTGACTTGCACAGCCCATGAGTTTAAGAATGGTTCTTAAATTTTTAATGAATGTAAAAAAAAAACTAACAAGATCATTCAACAAAGACTGTATGTGGCCTGCAAAGCCTGAAATATTTTCTATCTTACCTTTATGGGGAAAAAAAATGTTTACTGAACGCTGCTATAGGTGGTGGGTGACAATTGAAGATTTTTGAGCAGATCAATAACATGTTCAGAATTGTGTTTTTAAAGACTCACTTTTACAACATGTGCAAAATTGACTGAAAAAGTATAATTTGGACATAAGGCAAATTAAGGGGCTACTAACTATAATCTGAGACATGATACAAACTTGAATTCAGACTATAGCAATAGGATTTGGAAGAAAGTTGGGTTGTTAGAGCATCCCTTCCTTTTTCATTTTTACAGGTAACTTCATTCAAATTCCATGTATATTTTCTCAGAACCAGAATCTTTAGCACAGATATAATAAGTGGGCTCAGGGGTCGAGTGATCTCATCCTCAATATCATGTATTTCTTTCCTAATATTCAATGAACAAAGAGAAATATGGAGAAAATATAGTCCAAAGTCACCTGGTTGCACTTTATTCATATACTACCACCCCCTCTCTGACTCAGAATAGCTTTGAATAGCATATAAAATTGCATTTTGTTCAAACAAAATGTGTGTGTTTAAAGATATAAATATTCTCTGGCTTTTTGCATGATCTCTGAAGTTCACTGATCACCTGCCACTCCTTTAGCCATACTGTTGCATCTTATACATCATGAATAGTGACATTATGAGCCTTAATAAAAAGATTTCTAAAAATATTCATTGTAATGTCAATGACTTCCGGTTTCTAAGTTTTTCTTTGCTCAAATATCATTAACCCTCCTTGTTTTAGAATACCTATGATTTCCTTCTTATCCCATATACCATAGAAACAAACCCATAGATATAATCATTTTACATTTTATACATACATAAAATAATTATGTTGTACACCTGAAACTTACAAAAGGTTATATGTCAATTATACATCAATAAACATGGGGGGGGGGAGACTATACTTCCAGGGATCATTTCTATAGTTCGTTAATAAACATGGGGGAAAAGAAACTCATAAACAAATGTTTTCTAAAACCATTCCAAAAAAAGTCCTAGAATTATATCTAAATTTTTTTCCAAGATACTTTCACAAATATTGACTCATTTGAGCTTCACAACAACATGAATTCACTTTACAGATGAGAAATTCAAGGATCTGGAAACTGAAAATATTTGTCTAAGTTTGCACAACTGGTAAGTGGTAGAAGTAGAAGTAAAACCCATCTGTGACCCTAAAACTTGTAGATTCTCCACTGTGTTTCAACAGATTCAGAGTTTCTCATCAATATCTTGTTCATGATGCTCATTCACACAAGCTGTGAAGTCTGTTGTTGAATCACTATTTCATTTTCTGCTTGTTTTGCGTACACTTATATTAGCTTGTATCCTTTCCTGAATTAGGGCTCCACAAAGTACTCTCAAAACTGGCTTAAACTCACCTTAACTTATTTGTATATTCTCTCAAAACACATGGCAACCTTCTTCTCTTCCTGCACTTAAGAAAATGTCAGTACCTTTGTTTGCATTTGCTTCTTTCTGTGTTACCCAGACTCTCTCAGTTAATAGCAGACATTTATCATTTGCTCTTTTATTTTCCTATTTATGTTCTAATTTCTTTATTCTTTCCCTGTGCTCTCTATTAGTTTTTTTCTAAAGTCAAAAATATCTATTTTTTCTTCAAAGAATTTAGCTTCATTTCTTTCCTTGAGAGCTTTCTTCCAATTATTTTTTATCTGTACCAATCCTCTCAACAGCTTGAAATGAAAGCTAGACTTCTCTCCCCTTGACTATTCCTTATTTTTCAGTTCTTTCTTTTATATGAACTTGCTCATTCTCCATTTACCTCTGCCAAATTTCCAAGCTTTTAAGAAATTAATTTTAGCTATTACCATTACATGATCAAAAAAGTTCTTTCATTTTATATGTTGAACCTCTACTCTTTCTTGCATATAAAGTCTATCAACTCTCCTGGATCACTTCCCTTTTATATAAGCATAATATAAAGTGTTAGCATATACTTCCAAATAATCTTTCAGGCGTATGTTTTTGCACACAATTTTCTAAGTATTCAGCTTCACTGGTTAATTTCCATTTATTTCTGGCATTATTCCCTTTTCTGAAATGTAATTGAAATATCTCTATACTCCAAAACCACTCTATTTTATGAAGAATGAAGAAAAGTACTACATCCTTAATTTACAAATCCAAGCTGTTCACCTCCCTAGTTTGCATCCTTGATCATCTCTTCCAGCTCAAATATCCTATTTTTCAAAGATTTACATGATGATATTTTAGCAAAAATTCTCTCTGTTGTAGTCTCCTCCTCCTTTCAATAGCAAGAACCTCAAACAATGGAAAGTACTATAAGCAAGCAACAATGTTATGGATATAGACAAAACAGATAAATTATTTGTGAGTAATAAGAAATATGAATTATTTCTTTAAGGTAGAAGAATTTGAGCTAGATTTGAGAGCATAGATAGGATTTTAAAAAGCAAAATAGGGTGTGGGGTATGATCATATTCCAAATGGTAATGAAAACATGCACACAAGTGTGAATGAATATCATAGGGTATATTTTCAAAATGACTAGTTTCTTTTGGCTGAAAGATGAGCTGCAAGTGTCATAAATCAGGAAAGGTAAGTTCATGGGGCATGTTGTAGAATATATTGTTGACATAAGAAGTTTACATTTTATTCTATAGTGAAGAGTAAGCCATTGAAATTTTAAAAACAGGAGTAACATAGACTTTCAAATATTTATTGAAAGAGTAAATGATTATGAATCAAAAATAAATCCAAAATATTTTACTTGGGTGACTAGAAAGACAGCAATGCTCTGAATAAAAATAAAAAGGGACCTGGTGGCTTTAGTCAAAATAAAATGGGTTCACCTTTGGATATAACTGAGCATAAAGTGTTAAAAACCATCCAAATCAAGTTGTTTATCAAGTACATAGATACATGTAGGTCTGATAAATTGGAAATAGAGATAAATATTGAAAGTCTACCACATGGAGAAGATAGTTAAAATAGTATGGGTGAGTGAAATCACCTTGCTCAAAGTCAAAGAAAAAATCAGGAGTTTCCATGGAGAATACCCACACTGACAGGGTAGGAAGAGAAGGAAGAAAGTTAAAGATAAAATGCATTGTATAGGAATTAGAAGAAGAATGCAGAGCATAAAATATTGAAGCCAAAGTGAAAGAATTCAGAAGGGAATGATTACCAATGCCAAATGTTTAAAATATTCAAAGGGGGATGAGTTCTAAGAAGCATTAGATTTGACAATTAGGAAGTCCTAAGAAACCTTCAAATATGATATTTCAGTAGAATGGGAGGTCCAGAAGCTAATGATAGACTGTGAGAAAGTGGAGGCAGCAATTGTAGACTACTCTTCAGCGAAGTTTAGTGATAAAGGGAAGATAAGAAATGAGATAGTTCATGAATTTATCAGGGTTAGAGGATAAATATTCTTAGAATTGGAAAAATCTCTATGATTGTAGGCATAATAAAAGGAGTTTGAAGTTTGGTATATAGCAGGATGAGAGAGAGGGGGAAGGAGGGAGGAGGGATTGGTTGGAAGGGATTGAAAATACAGGGCAAAATTGGTAACATGGAAAATGAAGATAACTACTGAAGCAATATCCTTTCCAAATCAAGAAGAGGTAGAATCAGCTAACTATGCACATGCAGTAGTTCCTTCTGGCAGGAAAGCAGGTGGGAGTTTCTTGCTCAGAGGCAGAAAATAAAAGTATATAGTTCAGATACAAGAAAGAGTTAAATTTGAAAGGAGAGAAACGAGCAAAAAGATCTCATTCCCCTCTGACCAATCTAAATTTCTATTTCTCACTTTTGTAGTCCTACTACTTATGTGTTCTGGACTCCATCTTCAGGAAACCTGTAGCATTTATTTTCCTGTGTGTGTGTCTCTTCCCTGCCCTGCAGATGTTTATTTAGCAACCCCACATTGTCTTTTGCCTTCAGTAACCACAAGTTTACCCCAGCTGTTTTTGCTTCCCTTCCACTTTTACTGTTTTTATTTACTCCTTTGTCTATCTCTACCTAATATCTATTTTATTCCTCCCCTCAACATACACCCATCATACAAAAACATTAGTTCCTAAATCTCCATCTTCTTTTTATACAGACTTTTCCTGATTAGTGAAGACTATAGCTAGTGATTACTACAGTTTTCAACAGTTTGAACTGTGACAGAAAATGACAGTGAAAGGATAGCATAATGGGAAAAATCTGAACATGTTTATAGGATAACAGAAAAGTGTCAGTAGAAAAAGGGAGTGGGATGTTAAAAACAAAATAAAACTAAGGCAATATTTTGACACTACAGTAAATGAAAGATAGTAGAAGCCAGAGCACAAGTAGTAAGACGTTTTTAGGCATCACGAGGCTACCTTTCCAATGAGGCAGAAGGGAAGGTGTTAGTGATGGGTCAAATGTATGTATGTTTGTAGGAGGAAGTGACAGGAAGTATAAGAGTTCTAAACTGATAATTTCTATTTTCTGGGGTAGTAGGGAGGTCAAGTAATGAGAATGAAAGAAGTGATGGAGTAAAAAAATGGGAGGAGGCTCTTGGAGTTTCCAACAAGTTATTGTGGGAAATGGAGAAGAGAGCACTCTAGGAAAACATCAGATTATCAGATGGAATAGAGGGTCAAAGAGAGCTTGAAAACCATAAATATACAGAAGCATAAATACATGGAACTGTGAAATCTTATTTTTAACAATACTAAGCAACCTACATGGAGGAAAAGAGTTGAATTAATTCAGATGAAATTGAGATAGACATGAATTTCAATGTCCTAAGAAAGTATGTTGTGTTTGGAAATGACAGGAGTTTGCTATGGCTGAAAGCATAGTATATGAGCATGGAAAAATTAATCAGGGACTTAATAATTGATGCACTCATATTCCTTTGGCAATGGGGACCCATTGGAGGTTTTCGAGCATGAGAAGGACTTGATCAGACCTGTTTTGAAAATGTCACTAGGGAATATCTGTAAAGGGTGTATCAGATATTGGAGGCAGAGAAGCCATTTAAGAAGTTATTTCAGTGGCAATCCGGTCAAGATAGCAACATAGGCAAACATGGCTCACCTCTTCCCACAGCCACATTAAAATCACAACTAGCCCTGGCTGGTGTAGCTCAGTGGATTGAGCGCGGGCTGGGAACCACAGGGTCCCGGTTCAATTCCCAGTCAGGGCACATGCCTAGGTTGCAGGCCAGGTCCCCGTGAGGGCCATGTGAGAGGCAACCATACATTGCTGTTTCTCTCCCTCTATGTCTCCCTCCCTTCCCCTCTCTCTAAAAAAATAAATAAAATAAAATAAAATAAAATCACAACTAAAATATGGATTAATCATTAATCAGGAATATCAGAGATCGAGTTCAATGGAAGTCTGACAACTACGGAATTGAAGAAACCACATCCATCCATACTGGTAGGAGGGACACAGATGTGGAATGGGCTGTCCTCACACCCATGTGGATAAAAATTCATGAGCGATATCTTGGGAGCAAGGAGTCCCCAGACCCACACCAGGCCCCCCAGACCAGGATTCCAGTGCCAGGAAGGTAAGGCCTGACAACTTCTGGTTGTGAAAACCAGTGGATATTGAGTCAGTAGAGGAAGCTGCTGGAGCAGTTCCTCTCGGGGAACCCACACACAGACTCACCTACTCAGACTCACTCCCTGTGAGCTCCAGCACCAGGGTAGCAGCTTGAAAGACACCAGTGGTATACAGGGAGAAACTTAAGTTCCTGGCATCGGAGTGAGCAGAGGCCATTGTCCCTCTGCTGAGCCCTCCCCTCACAGAGCCAGTAGGCTGGTGCCATCTGAGACTCCATCAACCTGGCTAACACTGTGTAATCCACCTTGGAGATACACAAAGATCTACCCCACTCAATTTACTGCCCACCCAAGCTGCTTTCCATAAGAATGGCTGGTCTTGGCTCCTAAGTCCTATCAAACAAGCAACAGCTGGCTTCAGGGAGCCCTAGTAGCAGCCAGATTATTGTCACATCTTGGCTTCACCTGGGAATCTCCAATCCCAGCACAGGTAGCAGCCATCTAAGATGGCTTTATAGCTCATGTGGGGTGGCTCCGAGCAAAACACAGATGGGAGCTGACCTGGACCTGCACCACCCAGGAAACCCCTGGGCCAACACACACAGTGGACAGCTACATACCATGTTGGAGCACCACCACCCTGCCTCTGCACAACTGATCCTCCATGGAGGGTTGAGTTTTGTGGTCAGTGGTCACAGCCAGTTCTTGCAGAAGACTGGCCTGGGTAAACTCCTCTCATTGATCTGCCAAGGGCAACCAAGGCTCAACTACAAGAGGAGGGTATATTGAGCCCACACGAAGAGCACACCATGAGTACCCAGCTTGGGTGATAGGGGAAGCTGTGCCACTGGACCCTACAGGATACCTACTACACTAGGCCATACTACCAAGACATGGAGTCAAAGCAGCTCTACTTAATACATAAAAATTAACACACGGAAGTTGCCAAAATAAGGACACAAAGAAACATGGCCCAAATGAAATAACAGACCAAAATTCCAGAGAAAGAGCTAAACAAAATGGAGATAAGCAATCAATTAGATGCAGAGTTCAAAACACTGGTTATGAGGATGCTCAAGGAATTTAGTGAGGGCCACAGTAACCTGAAAAAGACTCAGTCAGAAATGATGGATACACTAATTGAAATAAAGAACAATCTACAGGGAAACAACAGTAGAATGGATGAAGCTGAGAATCAAATCAATGATTTGGGACATAAGGAAGCAAAAAACAACCACACAGAACAAGAAGAAAAAAGAATCCAAAAAAAATGAAGATAGTATAAAGAGCCTCTGGGATAACTTTAGGAGGTCCAACGTTCTTCCCTTGTAGGGGTGCCAGAAGGAGGAGAAAGCAAGAAATTGGAAATATATCTGAAATAAAAATGAAAGAAAATTTCCCTAATTTGGTGAAGGAAATAGACAGGAAAGTCCAGGAAGCACAGAGAGTCCCAATTATGATGGATGCAAAGAAGCCCACTCTAAGAAATATCATTATTAAAAGGCCAAAGGGTAAAGATAAAGAAAGATTCTCAAAAGCAAGAGAAAAGAAGTTACTGTAAGGTTGCCAGATGGGAGGAGGGAGAGGGAGAATTGGTGAAGAGGTGATGGGATTAAGTACAAATAGGTAGTTACAGAATAGCCATGGGGATGTAAAGTACTGTAGGAAATGGAGTGGCCGATGAACTCCTGTGCATGACCCATGGACATGAACAATGGTGGGGGGGATTGCTTGAGGGAGTGGGGATGCTGGGTGGAGGGGATCACAGGGGGAGAAATTAGGACAACTGTAATAACATAATAAAATATAATTTAAAAAAGAGAAGTTATTTCAATCATGTAGATAAGAAGACCTACATAGAAGGGGACACAGAGAGGAGGGAATGGATTAGAGAGACCTACAGAGATATTTGTTTGAGGATATGTTTGAGAAAACTTAGTGACTAAATGAGATTTTTATTTATATGAATTCCTATGTTTCTTCCTACAGATCCTTCTTTATTACTGTACTCTATGGCTGGTAAATGATCCTTTTTCTTGTAGAAGGTGAAGGGGAGAAGTTTAGTAGTAAATGTATCCAAAGATTATAGAGTATTCTGGAAACTGTAACAGTTTATTATTTTTTTAATTATTTTATTATTGTTCAATTATGGTTGTCTCAGTTTAATGGGAAAAAAAACATGGGCTTTGGAATTAGTCCTGGGTTCTAAACCCACCTTCACCACTAATATCTGGGTGATTTTGCACATTTAACTTTACTGAGCCTTTGTTTTTTTTCTCTGTATGATGAGGATCTATGTGGCAGTGATTTCAACACACATGTTCTGGAATTTACACGTTTTGAGCACAGCTCCATGTGATTCCCATGTGAGCAAGTGTGGATCATGTCTGTGGAATGGGAATTCTCTAATAGGAATTTGGCAAAGATGTATCTTAAAAAATTCTGGCTTGCTGTGCCCTGCATATTACACTAACCTGGTCCTGTCTGCCACCGGACCTGAATTTACATCCTGATGCCCTGCTATGAGTAATCCTACCCCTGTTCTGCTTAATCCCATGAATAATCAATCCAATGTAAATGTGTGCTAATGCCCCTAATAAAAACCCCGGCTGGGCAAGCCACGGGGCCTTTTCCTGAGATGGGAGGAATCGGCCACGTGGCCCCGGTCTTTCTTTCCCCACGTGTCTCCGTATGAGATTCATACACGCATCGGGTCGCGGTCACCCACGGGTATCGGCAGGTATGATCCCCCCCTCAACAGATCTATCTATTTTTCATAGCTCTTGTTAGATTTAAGGGAAATACTGAAATATGTATAGAAGGTAAGTAGTTTGGGCACTTCCTGGTACATAGTAAACATTTGATAATGGTAGCTAGTTCTGTTTCCATTGTTTTTGTTACCGTTAGTAATCTTGTTATTCTCTGTATTCATGAGACCTTTTTTTTTTCAGGTTCTGATGCTCCCTACAGAACTAGTCTCATAGTGTCACAAACTGCTCCTGCCTTCTTTGCACTGAAGTCATACCACATAATATTGTAGATTGGTGGCTCCCAAATATAACTAAATAAGCCACGGTGATTTAAGCACCCTATGTGCTTCAGGTCACATGATGTGGAGGACCCTCTATGCCCCTAGTCCACTAATTAGCCAACTGTTATTACTAGGTTCACACCAATGGCAGAGGCTGTCTCTCAAATCATATTGTATTTGCCTGGCAAATAAATCATATCACACAAAGATGGCTTCTAAAAATCATGTATTTAATGGTGGCCATATGGTATGTACAAATAAACCTCATTATTTTATCTGTGAATGTTATATTCATATTTTCCTAATCATGTCTCACACAACTACCTGCAAAAGTACCATCTGAATAAAGTCCCTTAAATCCCATCATCTGAGGAGATCCTTCAAAAAAATCCTAACAGGCAAGACCCCTCTAACTACATATAATCAGCTGTCCCTGAAATGACATCTGCCAATTGGGTGGCTGCCAACAGACACTGCCCTTCAAATAACCTTTGGTATGTGGTTGTACCTCTAGTTACTCCCTGTGAGTGATGGAAATCCTGCCACATAGTGGCTCGCCTCAGATCATAATTTAACAGAAATAAAATGTTTGAGGTTCCTTCCTCAGGAATCCACTAGATTGTTGCTTAAAATAATTATTTTTCCAGAACAAAGGCTCAACTTTAAGTGATAACTTGAGTTAGAGGTACAAAACAGTTTATGCATGAAAAGAGATCAAACTATCAGGTATGTCCCAAAATTTCCCTTCAGCCTCAGACCTGAGGCACTAGGTTTATGCAATCTCTGATAAGACCTTACTAGGTGCTTTTTACAATGTTCTCAATCAGTCAAATATTCTAGACTATCCCCTTGCCCAAGCTAAAACTGTGTAAATGGCATTCTCCATGCTCATGTTTTCTTCATTGTACTGTGGAACCATTTTCAATTTCCCAGACTTGGGGCAAAATGAAGTTGTGAAAAGAGGGGAGAAGAGCGGTCTATCAATTACTAATCCTAACCTCACCTCTCCATCAAATATATGTGAGACTGCTGTCATAAAGAAAAATTTCCACATGATGGAGACCTTTAAAAAGTGTGAAGAGTCCACTTGGCTAAAATAGAAGGAGCAAGGAGTTTTGTTTGTTTGTTTGTTTGTTTGTTTGTTTTAAAGATTTTATTTTTATTTATTTTTAGAGAGAGGGGAAGGAAGGGAGACAGAGAGGGAGAGAAACAGCAATGTATGGTTGCCTCTCACATGGCCCTCACGGGGACCTGGCCTGCAACCTAGGCATGTGCCCTGACTGGGAATCGAACCAGGACCCTAGGAGTTTTAAGCAACAAAATGGGAATACACATTCTGGTAAAAGCAGGAAGACATTCTGTTAGCCTTCAGATTTCAAGGATATTTATGACAGAAGGACCCAGTCATCTTACTATTTGAAGAGCACCTTATGGGATATAAGATTAAAATAGACTCTTGTAGTAATTTTAATATATTCTGTAAACAGCAACCAAAAAACAATCCACAAGGCTACTCTCGGGCAAGGCCAGGTAAACTATGACAAGGAATGTCTCTACTGTAGTCCTGAGAAAGTTTGTCTTCCTTTCCTATAGCCCCCACCCTGGGTTTCTTTGCCCTTGAGGAACATCAAGGCTAGACTATCACTGCCTAATATTCTTCCAGTACAGATTACTTCATTTCATCTCCTGATAGTATACAATTCAAAGAATCTGAGCATAATGGTGAATTTTAAGCATTTATGCACTCTAGTAAACAACCCCAGCACAACCTATGGTTGTTTTTCACTATAAAATGGGACCTTATAGCTTTTCTGATATCCACATGTGTGTTTGTATGTGTGTGTGTGTTTACATGCATGTGTGTAAATAGTAAGTTGCAAGCAAAAACAAGGCAGTGTCCTATAGAAATTAAAGCAGTGAGTTTCTACTGAGTGTGATTCTCTATCCTCACTCTGGGCAGAATCATGTGACCCTCTTGTTTGCAAAAGTTAAATAGCCACTAATATCTATGAAATTACATAGCACTTCCACTGTAGAGTAATCAAATTTTTGTCAGCATTTTCTGTATACAATGCCTTGAGTAGCTAGACCCCAGGAACTCAACTATGTGAACACTACTTTTTTTAAAATTACTTATTGTTCTTCAACTACAGTTGTCTGCATTTTCTCTCCTCCCCTCCCCCATCCCATCCAAACCCACCTCCCTCCCTTGCTTCCACCCTGCCCCTTGGTTTTGTCCATGTGTCCTTTATAATAGTTCCTGAAAACCCTTCTCCCCACAATCCCTTTCCCCCTCCCCTCTGGCTATTGTTAGATTGTTCTTAATTTCAATGTCTCTGGTTATATTTTGCTTGCTTTTTTCTTTTGTTGATTATGTTCCAGTTAAAGGTGAGATCATGTGGTATTTGTCCCTCACCACCTGGCTTATTTCACTTAGCATAATGCTCTCCAGTTCCATCCATGCTGTTGCAAAGGGTATAAGCTCCTTCTTTCTCTCTGCTGTGTAGAATTCCATTGTGTGAATGTACCATAGTTTCTTGATCCACTCATTTACTGATGGGCACTTAGACTGCTTCCAGCACTTGGCTATTGTAAATTGTGCTACTATGAATATTGGGGTGCATACGTTCTTTTGGATTGGTGTTTCAGGGCTCTTAGGGTATAATCCCGGCAGTGGAATTGCTGTGTCAAAAGACAGTTCCATTTTTAGTTTTCTGAGGAAATTCCACACTGTTTTCCATGGTGGCTGTACCAGTCTAAATTCCCACCAATAGTGCAGTAGGGTAGAAGACATACTTCTAATGGTAGAATAAAATTGATTACTCTAATACAAACTAGATGGGACCAACTGGAATAGAAGGTAGTGTGAGCCTATGCATGGAAGTTTGAGTCTGTCATTCAAACATAATTTTTGTCTCAATTTTAGGAAGCCATATGGAATATTATTCAAGAAATACTAAAATATATCTGGACATAAAATATATCTGTACATAAAACAAATGGTGTGCCATTGTAATTGAAATGGCAAAATATGCTTTCATCTTTAGTCTTTTGAATACAGCAATTCACTCTGTGTCTACTTGAAAGTCCAAATAGGAAAATAACTAGATCCCCAGGAGTTTGTTCAGAAAGCCAGAGATGAGAGAGTGCCATTTTTAGTCCTACATCATCATCATCATTATTTAATTTCTAGTGGTTAAGCAAAGTGTTTCCAGCATGGAATGTTAAAAAGCAGGAAGATGAATCTCTTCCACAGCTTTTTATTGATCTGTCACTTGTGCTTTTTAAGGAAGATGCTGGGGAAAATAGCTAACAGTAAGTAATATCTATTTACTGAGATGGAGAAGACTGGGAAATGACCAAGTCTATGAGGCAGAGGAGGATGGTAGGTGAGGTTTTGGAATGGGATGACAGTGAGGAGAGTGGATGTCAAGGAGAGTAAGGAAAATATAAGTTCCATTTTGGAAATTGTGAGTTTAAAGTATCTGACATATATTCAAATGGCTATACTCGTATATCTGGTAACTGATTGGATATGTATCTGGATCTCAGATGAAAAATCTGGAAATATAGTTTTGGTAATCTGCATACAGAGGATAGTTGAAAGTATATGTCCTTTCCAGTTGGTTCCTTTAATGTCTTTTCTCATGGCCATGGCCCAGTTAACTCTACCTAAAGAGGCCACCTTCAACTGAATTCCTAATCAGTATTTAATCTTTTTCTTCATGACCCCTAACCCAATCCAAGCCCTAGCGGCACATAGATCAGATGACTGGTCAAAATTCTTTGCATCCCACACTGCTGATACACACAACTCTTAACATATAACAGCACAACGGTGCCCTCCAGTGCTCACCACGATGAATTCAGGGGCAAAGAAAGTAGTTAAGAACCTTTGTTTTCAACCATCATCACTCTCACTTCTAGGGAAATTCACTAGCAATATACAACCCCAAACTAGAAAGGATTCTAGCTACTTTAGATTCTGGTAAGACATGAAAAGATCCAGGCAAGCCCTGCCAGTTAGGACATAGTCTATAGTGTTATTTGTTGAATAGAAAGGATAAGCCCTGCAGTCTGGGTTCTTAGCAAGTCTCAGAGTAAACTACAAGATGGGTTAATCAGAATCCCATTGTTTTTTTCTCACAGTGCTAATACAGATGTGTAAAACTAGAGGAATAGCGGAATGCATACCACAGGCTTCCCGGTCACACTCATCTCTGAATAGGTACCTAAGCAAGGCTAACCACTTTGTCCACAGGTACCACTTCCACCACCAAGAATTTCTTGGTATAATAAACAGGGTCCCAGGGTGAAAATGGAAGGTTCACCTTCTATCCCTATTTGCAAAAGGCAGTATGGAGGACATTTCATGACATGGAATTCTGGATGGTACTCTCTGGCCTTTACACTGGTAACTAGATTCCAAGGTCATCCTAGTTTAAATGGATACTCTTAGATAATCCATCTTGGGATGGATAGAAATAATTGAATTGACATGCTCATGAGAAAACATGGGGGAAAAACAGTATTATCAGTGTGTTACTGCTCATCTATTGCCTTTACAGATGGGGCTCCAAATGCCTCACTATATCCTAAGAAAATCTATGTGCTTTATCTTATTTTGGATTTCTGCCTTAAGTTCTAGTTATGCCCTGTATGATCCTATACCATCTGTCACTTCCTTACCTGAGATTTCAGACAAGTATGCCACTTACCAGAAGGTATTTTCAGAAGTGAAGGAAAAACTGCATGTAAAAAATTTATTAACTTGGGCCCTGATTGCTGTAGCTCAGTAGATTGAGTGTGGGCCTGCAAACAAAACATCGCCTGTTCGATTCCCAGTCAGGGCACATGCCTGGGTTGTGGACAAGGTCACCAGTAGGGGGTGTGCAAGAGACATTAGTCTTTCTCTCCCTCTCTTTCTCTTTCCCTTCCCATCTCTCTAAAAATAAATAAATAAAATATTTTTAAAAATTATTAACTTGGGGTCTGGGGCCCATGATTATGTCAACCACTTTAATTGTTTCTCTAAACCTAAGGCCAAGTTCTTTTAATAACATATAGGTAACAACTTGTGGCAGAAGTTCATTAAGCCCTTTTACAAGTCTTATATAAAATGGAGAGTTCTGCCTTTTCCCAGAATTCAGTCAGTCTCATGGCAATAAGCTTCTGACCACACCTATTAATTCAGGACCACTCAGATCATTTTGACAAAGCGTAGTTTCTTTCAAAAATCTTTTTGAAGATATAATTTACATACAATAAAATTCACCTATTTTGAATACATTTTGTTATGAGTTCTGAAAGGTTTATATACTGCCTATAAGTAACAACTATCACAACCAAAATATCAAATATCTTAATTACACCAAAAAGTTCCCTAGTGCCTCTTCCAGTCAACCAACTAGCTCCCTACTCTAGTCCTCTGGCAACCATGAATCTGCTTTTGTCACCTAGAATATATTTGTTGTTTCTGGACTTTCATATAAAAGTATACACTATATACTCTTTTGTATCTATGTTCCATAATATAATATCTTTGAGATTTTCCCCATATCCTTACATATAACCATAGCTTTAATTTTTCATTGCTAAGTAGTACTCCATTTTATGGATATATATATATATTTTTTGTCAATTCAGCTGTTAATAGAAATTCAGGATGTTTCTAGATTTTGAATAAGTTCATCAAAGCTTTTATGAACATATGTGTGCAATTTATTGTGTGGATATATGTTTCCTTTTCCCTTGGCTAAATACCTAGAGGGTAAATTGCTGGGTCAAAAGGTAGATGTATGTTATTTTATGAGAATTTTTTTTAATTAACTTATTTATTTTTAATTATTTTATTGTTGTTCAATTACAGTTGTCTGCATTTAGCCCCCACGACTCCCCCCACCTCAGCCATCCCCACCTCCCTCCCTCACTTCCAACTTCCCTTGGTTTTGTCCATGTGTCCTTTATAGTTCTTCCTGAAAACTCTTCCCCCCTTCTCCCTATTATCCCCTTCCACCTCCCATCTGGTTACTGTCAGATTGTTCTTAATTTCAATGTCTCTGGTTATATTTTGCTTGCTTGTTTGTTTTGTTGATTAGGCTCCAGTTAAAGGTGAGTTCATATGGTATTTGTCCCTCACCACCTGGCATATTTTATGAGAAGATGACAAGTTCTCTTCTGAAGTGGCTGTGCCATTTTACAATCCAATCACAATGCATGACAGTCTCAGTTGCTCCACATTCTTGTCAATACCAAGAGTTTTCATGCTTTTTTAAAATTCTAGTCATTTTAAGGGGCATGTAGTTGTACAGCACTGTGCTTTTAATTTGCACTTCCCTAATGACTAAAGATATTGAGTATTTTTTCATGTGCTTGTTAAACATTGCTATTATTTTTTATTGTTGTTTAGTTATAGTTCTCCCGCCTTTTCCCTGTTGCTTTCCCCTGCCCTACCCCCACCCACTTCCACAGTCAATCCCTCCCCTCATTGCCCCTGCCTTGAGTCCTATACCCATGTTCCTTTGCTTGCCATTTCCTCTTCTTTCCTCCATTTATTCCCCTCTCCCCTCCCCTCTGATCACTGTCGGTTTGATCTTTATTTTAACATCTCTGGTCCTGTTTTGCTCATTTCTTTGTTTTGTTAATTAGGTTCCACTTATAGGTGAGATCATATGGTATTTGTATCATCACCTGGCTTATATCACTTAGCATAATACTCTCCAGTTCCATCCATGCTGTCATGAAGTGTTGGAGCTCCTTCTTTCTTTCTGCTGTGTAGTATTCCATTGTGTAAATGTACCACAGTTTTTTATGCACTCTTTTACTGATGGGCATTTAGGCTGCTTCCAGCACTTGGCTATTGTAAATAATGCCACTATGAACATTGGGATGCATAGGTTTTTCTGAATTGGTAATTCAGGATTCTTAAGGTATAATCCAAACACTAGAATTGCTGGGTCAAAAGACAGTTCCATCTTTAGTTTTTTTTTTTTTTAGGAAATTCCATACTGTTTTCCACAGTGGCTGCTCCAGTCTGCATTCCCACCAACAATGTGCTAGGGTTCCCTTTTCTCCACAACCTCACCACCACTTGTTGTTTGTTGATTTGTTAATAATGGCCACACTAACTGGTGTGTAGTGGCATCTCATTGGGGTTTTAATTTGCATCTTTCTGATGGTTCGTGATGTTGAGCATATTTTCATGTATCTCTGGACCATCTGTATGTCCTCCTTACAGAAGTGTCTGTTCAGGTCCTTTGACCATTTTTTTTAATTGGGTTGTCTTCCTGGAGTGGAATTGGGTGAGTTCTTTATATATTTTGGAGATCAAACCCTTGTTTGTGGTATCATTGGTAATTATGTTTTCCCATACGGTTGATTCACTTTTCATTTTGATGATGTTTTGTTTAGTCGTGCAGAAGCTTTTTAATTTGATGTAGTCCCACTTGTTTATTCTTTCCTTTATGTCTCTTTCCATAGGGGAAATATCGGGGGAAAATATTGCTGCATGAGATATCTTAAATTTTCATGCCTATGTTTTCCTCTAGGACTTTTATTGTGTCATGACTTATATTTAAGTCTTATATCCATATTGAGTTTATTTTGGTGTATGGTGTAAGATAGTGGTCTAGTTTCATTTTTTTGCTTGTACTTATCCAGATCTCTCAACACCATTTATTGAAGAGGCTATTTTTACTCCATTTTATGTTCCTGCCCCCTTTGTCAAATATTAACTGACTGTATTGACATGGGTTTATTTCTGGGTTTTCTATTCTGTTCCATTGTTCTATGTGTTTGTTATTATGGCAGTAACAGACTGTTTTAATTAACATGGCCTTGTAATATAGTTTGATATCAGGTATCATGATCCCTCCTATATTGTTCTTCTTTCCTAAAATTGCTGAGGCTATTCAGGGTTGTTTAAAGTTCCATATAAATTTTTGAAATATTTGTTCTATATCTGTGAAATATATCATTGGTATTCAGATAGGGATTGCATTGAATCTATAGATTGCTTTGGGTAGTATGGACATTTTAATGATGTTAATTCTTCCAAACCATGAACATGGTAAATGCTTCCTTTTATTTGTGTCTTCCTTAATTTTGATGATTTTTTTGTTGTTTTTCTATAAGAATGTTTTATTATTTTAAAGGATATTTTATTGATTATACTATTACAGTAGTATCATTTTTTTCTCCCCTTTAATGCCTTCCACCCTGCAACCACCTTCTACCAGCATTCCCCCACCCTTCACTTCATGTTCATGGGTTGGACATATAAGTTCTTTGGCTTCTCCATTTCCCATACTATTCTTAACTTGCCACTTTCTATTTTGTACCTACTATTTATGCTTCTTATTCCCTGCACCTTTTCCCCCATTCTCCCTCTTCCTCTCCATGCTGATAACCCTCCATGTGATCTCTATTTCTGTGATTCTGTTCCTGTTCTAATTGTTTGCTTAGTTTTTCATTTTTTCTGAGGTTCATTAGCTGATAGTTATGAGATTGTTGTCATCACTGTTCATATGTTTTATCTTCTTTTTCTCAGATAAGTTCCTTTAACCTTTCATATAATAAGGGCTTGGTGATGATGAACTCCTTGAACTTGACCTTATCTGGGAAGTTCTTTATCTGCCCGTCCATTCTAAATGACAGCTTTGCTGGATAGAGTAATCTTGGATGTATGTCCTTGCCTTTTATGACTTGGATACTTCTTTGCAGCCCCTTCTTGCCTGCAAGGTCTCTTTTTGAGAAATCAGCTGACAGGCTTATGGGAACTCCTTTCTAGGTAACTATCTCCTTTTCTCTTGCTGCTTTTAAGATTCTTTCCTTTATCTTTAATCTTGGGTAACGTAATTTTGATGTGATTTGGTATGTGCTTCCTTGGGTCCAACTTCTTTGGGACTCTCTGAGCTTCTTGGACTTCCTGGAAGTCTATTTCCTTTACCAGATTGGGGAAGTTCTCCTTCATTATGTTTTCAAATAAGTTTTCAATTTCTTGCTCATCCTCTTCTCCTTCTGCCACCTCTATGATTCAGATGTTGGGACGTTTAAAGATGTTCTGGAGGTTCCTAAGCCTCTCCTCATTTTTTGAATGCTTGTTTCTTCATTCTTTTCTGGTTGAATGTTTATTTCTTCCTTCTGCTCCAAATTGTTGATTTGAGTCCTGGTTTCACTAGAATGTTTTTTTTTTAATTACTCAAACACCATTTTACAATCTGTAACATAATGAAAAGGGGAAATACAGGTCTTTCACCAATAGAGTAATCAGAGATAGTTCTCCAATCACACACTACTGATATTCCAAACTTCAACAGCATCCTCAAATTATAGTCAGAGATAATCAAGTACTTTTTGGAGCCAATATCTCTAACACCAGTGGAAATCTGTCAACACCATCATCACCTATTTGATATTGAGAAAATCTCTCCCTTCCAGACTGAGTTTATTCCTTTTTGAAGTGAAATAATTCAACAAAATTATCTAAAAACTAGCATGCAGCCATGGCTGGTGTGGCTCAGTGGATTGAGTGCTGGACTGGGAACCAAAGGGTCACTAGTTTGATTCCCAGTCAGGGCACATGCCTGGGTTGCAGCCAGGTCCCCAGTTGGGGGGGTGTGATAGGCAACCACACATTGATATTTATCTCCCTCTCTTTTTCTCTCTCCCCCTCTTTCTAAAAATAAATAAATAAAATCTTTAAAGAATAAAATTAGTGTGTATACAGACAAAACCATATACACAATTATTCCTACACTTCTAGCATTAGCTCAGTTTATCTTCCTGAAACCATAACTTGTGAATTTACTTGGAACCCATGTTATTGAATCTTTCATCATGGCTCTGGCATCCTTCCAAATATGATCAAATTAAAAGTAAACTTAACTAGAAAGCCAAAGAATAGATATCAGAAAGAATTTTGAAGTCCCTATGAAAGCTACTCAATGCTACCAATCTGCCCCTGGAGTCAAGCCAAAGAGTTTTCAAAAGTCAACTCTCTTTGAAAGTCTGATTTATTTTATTAAAGTCACAGAGGAACTCAGTTTATGGACTCTCTTTTCTGTCTCTCCCTCTTTTTCCTTCTCGTCTCCAATTTTTCTCTAGCTGTTTCTGTGAGATGTTTAAGGTCATAATAATTTTCTACTCAATCACACACAGTACAATAGTTTTTAATATTAATTAGATTAATAGTTCATACTTGTAATTCTCTATAAATGAGGAGATAAAAACCATGCAAATCCATCCATAGCAGTAATTTCTTTCTTCAGTGTTGTGTAGTTTTCTGAGTATAGGTTTTTTACCTCCTTGGTTAGGTTTATTCCTAAGTATTTCATTTTTCTCATTGCTATAGTAAATGGGATTTTCCCCTAATTTGTTTCTGATATTTCATTAGTGTACGAAAATGCCTTTGATTTCTGAATGTTGATTTTTTTATTCCACTGTTTTGTCAAATTCATTTATTAGGTCAAATGGTTTTTTCATGGAGTCTATAGGGTTTTCTATGTGCACCATCCTGTCATCTGCAAACAGTGCCAGTTTTACTTCCTATTTTACAATTTGGGTGCCTTTTATTTATTTTTCTTGTCTGATTGCTGAGACTAGAACTTCCAATACTATGTTGAATAGAAGTGGTAAAAGCAGACACCCTTGTCTTGTGCTTGATCTTAGGGGAAAAGCTATTAGTTTTTGCCTGTTGGGAATGATGTTGGTTGTAGGATTCTTGTAAATAGCCTTTATTATGTTGAGTTATGCTCCCTCTATTCCCACTTTGTTGAGTGTTTTTATCATAAATAGGTGCTGGATTTTATCAAGTGCTTTTTCAGCATCTATTGATGGGATAATGTAGTTTTTGTATTTCATTTTTTATGTGATATATTACATTTATTGACTTGTGAATATGTAACATCCCTGCATCCCTGGGATAAATCCCACTTTATTATGGTGTATGATCTTTTTAATGTATTTCTGGATCCAGTTTGCCAATATTTTGTTGAGGATTTTAGTGTCTATGTTCGTCAGTGATATTGGCCTGTAGTTTTCTTTCCTTGCTGTGTCTTTACCTGGTTTGGGGATTGCTGCTGGCCTCATACAAAGATGATGCTGGCCTCATACAAAGAATTTGGGATTCTTCCCTCTTCTTGGATTTTTTTGGAATAATCTGAGAATGATAGAACTTAGCTCTTCCTTAAATGGTTTGAAAAAATCTCCAGTGTAACTATCCAGTCAAGGGATTTTGTGTGCCAGTAGTTTTTTGATTACTACTTCAATTTCACTAGCTGGTATCAATCTGTTCAGGCTTTCTGCTTCTTCTTCATTCCATTTTGGAGATTATATTTTTCTAGAATTTTTCCATGAAGCAACCATGATTTCTAACGTCAGGGCAAGTAATACCTGTTAGCTGGTCAGTACTATAAAAACAAGATATTCAAACTTATGGCCAAGATGGAGACGTAGGTAGACACACTGTGCCTCCTCGCACAACTGAAAGAGGAAAAACAACAATTTAAAAAACAAAAATAGCCAGATCTGACAGAAAACTGAACTGAGTGGAAGTCTGACAACCAAGGAGTTAAAGAAGACATGTTCATCCAGACTGGTAAGCGGGGCAGAGCCAGGTGGAGAGGGCTCAGTGAGACTCGGTTTGTGGAGCGGTACTGGCAATGCTCCAGCTGCCCCGAAAGGCTGGTGGTGGGCACACCTGGCCAAAACACAGCGGGTGCACTCAGCAAAATCGGGGCTGAGACTGGTGGACCGCGCGGTGCCTCATTCGTGCGCAGATAAACACGGAGGAAAAGCTGGGGAGCGGAACAGACCATGCAGCCCACCAACGCAGAGAAATAAAGCCTCAAACCACCTATTGAAAACACCTGTGGGGGTGGAGACGGCAGTGGGAGGAACTCCCAGCCTCACAGGAGAGTTCATTGGAGAAACCAAAAGGGACTTGGATTTGTGCAGGCCTGCCCACTCACCCCAGAGCCAGCAAAGAAGGGCCCAACTTGCTTGTGGGTAGCTGGGGAAGTGCGGAGAACAGAGCAAGCACCACTGTTCTCTCAGGCCCCGCGCCCACAGACAGCGTCACAACACAACGATGTGGGTGACCCCGCCCTGGTGAACACCTAAGACTCTGCCCCTTAAAGTAACGGGTTCACCGAGAAAAAAAAAAGCCCAAATGAAAGAACACATCAAAGCTCCAGAAAAATTACAACTAAGTGACGAAGAGATAGCCAACGTATCAGATGCATAGTTCAAAATACTGGTAATCAGGATGCTCACAGGATTGGAAAAAAGATGGTCGCAATTAGTTGAACAAATGAAGGATAATATAAAGGAAATGAGGGGAAACCTTCAGGGAACCAATAGGGATGAGAAGGAAACTAGGACTCAAATCAATGGAGTGGACCAGAAGAAAGAAAAAAAACAACCAAAAAGGAAAGAATGAAGGAACAAGAATTCAAAAAAATGAGGAGAGGCTTAGGAACCTCCAGGACATCTTTAAACGTCCCAACATCCAAGTCATAGGGGTGCCAGAAGGAGAAGAGGAAGACACAGGGATTGAAAACCTATTTGAGGGGGGGCGAAAGATGGCGGCGGAGAAGGAGGAAGCGTGATCGCTTTCCTCCGGCCCACTGGCGGGATATCTGGCCGATTTTCTGAGGAGCAGAGCGATCACCCAGCTGTATTCCAGTGTGTGGGAAGATTGGCAACCAGGACTGCACATAAAACTGAAAGATCAGCCGGTAGGGAGACTGCTTCGGAGGGAAGGGGTCCCTCGGGCCTCACGGGGAGCCGGGAGGTCTGCAGATCCTGTCGCAGCAGCTTCCCGGTTTGCTCCAGGATCCGTGGGAGGGAGCTGGATTGGGGTGTGTGAGTTGCCAAAGCAGAGGCGCGCGTCTGTTGGAAGAGCCTTGGTCCCCAGCAGTCCGGAGGTCAGTGCGTACCTGGGGACTGATCTGCAGAGGCTGGCGATCCCAGCGGGAGGAATTGGAGTCTGAATTGAAAGGGAAACCCAAGCCCAGAGCTCCTGGATTGGGCGCGCACCTGGTGGAGCCAGTCGGGGGCGGCTGGTGTAGGTGCCCAACCGGGCGCCGAGGCCTGCGGCTTGCAAGCTCCGATTCCAGAGACAAAAGCGATCAGCGAAGGCAGGGGCGCGGAGCTCACACCTGGAGGGCCTGAGACACAACCCAGACCTGCGGTGCAGAGTCCCTCCGTGCGGGAGAAACAGAGGAGCTACACTGAGCCCCACTGAGGGGAGTCACAGACATCATAAACTCTGACTCAGGGTGGGGGTCAGGCGGCGCAAAGGAGGTGCTAAAAACTCCCGGCAACTCCGCTGGTGGCGGAATGGCACCTGAGAGTGCAGCCCAAGAAGACAGCAGATCTTCCCAGCCTGACGCTGTTGAAGCTAGCCAACAAAAGTATTTTTTTATTTTTATTTTTTATTTTTTTTTTATTTCTTTCGTTTTCTCTTTGTTTCTTTGGTTGTTTTTCCCCACCCTCCTTCCTATCTGTCCCTCGATATTTTTTTAACTCCTTCTACCTTCCCTTCATTTGGTATTCCTAGTTTTCTCTTCCTTTTATTTCCTATTTTTTATTATTTTTTTATTTTAGGTTATCTTCAAATTATTTTCCTCTTTATCTTTCTTTTTCCTTTTCTTTTGCTTTCTTTTCCTTCTTTATCTCCCTTCCCCTCGCTTCTTTATCAACAGGTGAGACATTAAAGCCTGGAATTGTGAAGAGAATAGAGTGGGACCCAGAAAAGAGTCAGCCCAAAAAACAGAGAGTGACACAAAATTAACTTCGCTGCTTCAGAGAACTTGACAGATCAGTTTAAGAACCAGAGGCTAGCAAGAAGAATCCCACAAACAATGAGAAGACAAAGAAACAATCCCCAAATGAAAGGAAAGGAGGAAGCCCCAGAAAGAATGATAAATGAAACAGAGGCAAGGCAACTATCAGACATTGAGTTGAAAGCATATGTTATCAGGCAGCTCAAGAAACTCGAGAAGCTTGATGAACTCACAGAAAACTACCAAAAACTGCAGGGAAACTATAATGAACTCACTGAAAACTATGTCAACATGAAAAAGGAAATAGAAGTTATTCACAAGGGCCAAGAGGAAATGAGGAATACAATATCTGAACTGAAGAACACAATAGAAGGAATCAAAAGGAGGCTCGATGAGGCAGAGGATCAGATCAGCGAGCTGGAGGACAAAGTCGAAAAAAGCACCCAAAAATAGCAAGAACAGGAAAAGAGGCTCAGAAAGAATGAAGAGGTATTAAGGGAAATGCAGGACAACATGAAACGTAACAATATTCATATCATAGGGATACCAGAAGGAGAGGAAGAGCAGCAAGGGATGGAAAACCTATTCGAAAAAATAATGGTGGAAAACTTCCCTAATCTGATGAGAGAAAAAGCCACACAAATCCAGGAAATGCAGAGAGTCCCAATCAAAAGAAACCCTAACAGGACCACTTCAAGACACATCATCATTAAAATGGCAAAATTCCAAGACAAAGAGAGAATCCTAAAGGCAGCGAGGCAGAAGCAGGAAGTAACATACAAGGGAACCCCAATAAGGTTAGCAGCTGACTTCTCAATGGATGCACTCCAAGCCAGAAGGGAATGGCAAGAAATATTCCAAGAAATGAGAACCAGAGGCCTTCAACCAAGACTACTCTACCCAGCAAGGCTCTCAATCAAGATAGATGGCCAAATAAGGAGCTTCCCAGACAAAAGAAGTCTAAAAGAATACACCTCCACCAAACCAGCTCTGCAAGAGATCCTAAAGGGACTGATTTAAGGGAAGGAAGAGAAAGAGAGAGAGAGAGGAACACAGGTACAAAAAAAATGGCAATGAATAAGTACCTATCAATAATAACCTTAAATGTAAATGGATTAAATGCTCCAATTAAAAGACATAGA